>JADRCD010197114.1:29928-42235 GCA_019843815.1 Montemys delectorum | reverse complement strand
TCTTTCTAACTCTGCGGAGAATGGAGTTGGGATTTTGATGGAGATTGTATAGAATCTGTAGATTGCTTTTGGCAAGATGGCCATTTTCACTATATTAATCCTGCTAATCCATGAGCATGGGCGATATTTCCATCTTCTGAGATCTTCTTCAACTTCTTTCTTCAGAGACTTGAAGTTCTTGTCATACAGATCTTTCACTTGTTTGGATAGAGTCAAATCAAGGTGTTTTATATTATTTGTGATTGTTGTCAAGGGTGACGTTTCCCTAATTTCTTTCTCAGCCTATTTATCCTTAGAATAGAGGAAGGATACTGATTCATTTCTGTTAATCTTTAATCAAGCCACTTTGTTCAAGTTTTTCATCAGCTTTAGTAGTTCTCTGGTGAAATTTTTGGGGTCTCTTAAGTATACTATCATATCTGTAAATAGTGATATTTTGACTTCTTCCAGTAGAAGAATTTGTATCTCTTTGCCCTCCTTTTGTTGTCTAATTGCTCTGGCTATGACTTCCATTACTATATTGAATAGGTAGAGAGAGAGTGGGCAGCCTTATCTAGTCTCTGATTTTAGTGGGATTGTTTCAGTGTTCTCTCCATTTAGTTTGATGTTGGCTGCTACTTTGGTATATATTGCTTTTACTATGTTATGTATTGACCTTGAGTTTCTGATCTTTGCAAGACTTTTATCATTAAGGGCTTTTCAATTTTGTCAACAGCTTTCGCAGCATCTAATGGAATGATCACATGGGTTTTTTTCTTTGAGTTTGTGTCTATAGTCAATTATGTTGATGAGTTTCAGTATATTAAAATATCCGTGCATTCTTGGGATGAAGCCTACTTGATCATGGTAGATGATCATTTTGATGTGTTCTTGGATTAGGCTTGAGAGAATTATATTGAGTGTTTTTGCCTCAATATTCATAAGTAAAATTGATCTGAAGTTCTCTTTCTTTGTCGGTTCTTTGTGTGGTTTAGTTATGAGTATAATTGTGGCTTCATAGAACGGACTGTATAGTGTTCATTTTGTTTCTTTTTTTGTGGAATACTTTGAAGAGTATTGGTATACTCTTCTTTGAAAGTCTGAGAGAGCTCTGTATTAAACCCATCTGGTCCTGGATTTTTTTTTTTTTTTTGATTGGGAGACTTTGAATTACTGATTCTATTACTTTATAGGTTATGGGAAGGTCTAGATGGTTTATCTGATCCTGATTTAACTTTGGTACTTGGTATCTGTCTAGAAAATTGTCCATTTCATCCACATTTTCCAGGGTGATTTTTTAATATAGGGTTTTTTATAGTATATTCTGATGATTTTTTTTCAATTTCCTCAGTTTCTGTTTTATGTCTTCCTTTTTGCTTCTGATTTTATTAATTTGGGTTCTGGTTGGTCTGGGTAAGGGTTTATCTATCTTGTTGATTTTCTCAAAGAACCAGCTGCTGGGTTTTGTTGATTCTTTGTATAGCTTTTTTTTTTTCTTTGAACTTGGTTGATTTCATCCTTGAGTTTGATTATTTCCTGTGTCGTCTACTCTTTGGTCTATTTGCCTCCTTTTGTTGTAGAGCTTTTGTGTGTGGTGTCAAGCTGCTAGTGTATGCTCTCTCCAGTTTCTCTTTGGAGGCACTTAGAGCTATGAGTTTACATCTTAGAACTGCTTTCATTGTTTCCCATTTGTTTGGGTATGTTGTGTCTTCATTTTCATTAAATGCAAAAATATCTTTAATCTCTTTCTTTCTTTCTTCCTTGACCAAGTTATCATTGTTTAGAGCATTGTTCAGCTTCCATGTATATGTGAAATTTCTGTTGTTTTCATTGTTACTGAAGATAGCCCTTAGTCTGAGGTGCTCTGATAGGATGCATGGGACCATTTCTATCTTCTTGTATCTGTTGAGGACTGTTTTGTGACCAATTACATGGTCAATTCTAAAGAAGTACCATGAGGTGCTGAGAAGAAGGTATATTATTTTGTTTTAGGTATTTTATTTTGTTTGAAATGTTCTACAAATATCTGTTAGATCTATTTGGTTCATAACGTCTGTGAATTTCACTGTGTCTCTATTTAGTTTCTGTTTCCATAATCTGTCTATTGCTGAGGGTGGGGTTTTGGAATCTCCCACTCTTATTGTGTGTGCTACAATGAATAGTTTGAGCTTTAGTAGATTTATTTTACTTTTTTTTCTATGAATGTCGGTATCCTTGCATTTGGAGCATAGGTGTTCAGAATTGTGAATTAATCTTGGTAGATTTTTCTTTGATGACTATGAAGTGTGCTTCCTTATCTTTTTTGATAATGTTTGGTTGAAATTCGATTTTATTTGATATTAGAATGGCTATTCCACCTTGTTTCTTGGGACCATTTGCTTACAATTTATTTTTCCAGCCTTTTACTCTAAGGTAGTGTCTGTCTTTGTCACTGAGGTGTGTTTCCTGTATGAATCAAAGTGTTATGTCCTGTTTTCATAACCAGTCCGTTATTTTATGTCTTTTTCTTGGTGAACTGAACTGAGTCCATTGATGTTATGATACATTAAGGAAAAGTGATTGATTTTCCTTTTTTTTTTTTTTTTTTTTGCTATTAGAGCTGGAGTTGTGTTTGTGCAGCAATCTTCTTTTGTGTTTGTTGAAATAAGATTACTTTCTTGCTTTTTCTAGTGTGTAGTTTCCCTCCTTGTATTGGAGTTTTCCATCCATTATCTGTTCTAGAGCTTGATTTATGGAAAGATATAGTGTAAATTTGGTTTTGTCATTTAATATTTTGGTTTCTCCATCTATGTTTTTCTGGGTATAGTAGCCTTGGCTGGCATTTGTGTTCTCCAAGGGTCTGTATGACATCTCTCCAGGATCTTCTGGCTTTTATAGTTTATTATGAGAATTCTGGTGTAATTCTGATAGGCCTGCCTTTTTATGTTACTTGATCTTTTTCCCTTACTGCTTTTAATATTTTTTTGTTTTGTTTTGTGCATTTGGTGTTTTGATTATTATGTGACAGAAACTATTTCTTTTCTGGTCCAGTCTATTTGGTGTTCTGTAGGTTTCTTGTATGTTCATGGACATCTTTCTTTAGATTAGGAAAATTTTCCTCTATAATTTTGTTGAAGATATTTACTGGCCCTTTAAATTGGATATCTTTGCTCTCTTCTATACCTATTATCCTTAGGTTTTGTGTTCTCATAGTCTCCTGGATTTACTGGATGATTTTCTTTAGGAGCTTTTTGCATTTCACATTTTCTTGGACTGTTGTGTCAATGTTTTCTGTGAAAACATTGTCTTCTGCCCTTGAGATTCACGCTTCCATATTTTGTACTATACTTCTGATCTCTTTCCAAGGTTTTCTACCTCCAGGGATATCTCCCCTTTTGATGTCTTTCTTTCTCCCTTTCTTTCTTTCTTTCTTTCTTTCTTTCTTTCTTTCTTTATCTCTCTCTTTCTTTCCTTCCTTCATTCTTTCTTTCCTTCTTTCTTTTTAACCAATTTTAAACTTTATTTATTTATTTATTTATTTATTTATTTATTTATTTATTTAAAACTCCAGATTTTACTCCCCTCCTGGTCCATCCTCTGACTGTTCCATATCTAATACCACCTTCCTACCCCCTATCTCCAGGAGGATGTCTCTGCCCCTGACCCCACCCTACCTTTCCTGCAAACTTCCTGGGGCCATGCCTTCAGTCACTTGAGGGTTAGGTGTATTTTCTCTGGCTAAATCCAGATCTTGCAGTCATCTGCAGTATATGTGTCTGTGGTCTCATATCAGCTGGTGTATGCTGCCTGGTTAGTGTTCCAGTGACTGAGATATCTCTGGGGTCCAGGTTAAATGAGACTGCTGGTCCTCCTACAGGGTTGCACTCCTCCTCAGTTTTTTCCAGCTTTCCCTTAATTCAACCACAGGGGTCAGCAGCTTCTGTCCATTGGTTGGGTCCAAATATGTGCATCTGACTCTTTCAGCTACTTGTTGGGTCTTTAAGAGGGCAGTCGTTATTGGTCCCTTTTTGTGAGTGCTCCATAGCCTCTATAATAGTGTCAGGTCTTGGGTCCTTCAGATCCTGGATTGTTTTTTCTGTTTTTTTTTTTTGCAATTCCTTCACCTGTTTGGATGTGTTGTCCTGTATTCTTTAAGGGATTTTTGTTTTTCCTCTTTAAGGATTTCTACCTGTTTACCTGTATTCTCCTGTGTTTCTTTAAGGGAGTTATTAATGTCCTTCTTAAAGTCCTCTTATAATCATCATGAGAATCCAAAATCAGAATCAGAATCTTGCTTTTCCAGTGTGTTGGGGTATCCAGGACTTGCTGTATTGGGAGAACTGGGTTCTAATGATACCAAGCAGCTTTGGGTTCTGTTGCTTAGGTTCTTGCACTTGCCTCTTGCCATCTGATTATCTCTGGCTTTAGCTGGTCTTCCTGTCTCTGCCTGGAGCCTGTCCCTTCTGTGAGCCTGTGTGCCTGTTAACTTTGGAGATACAGTGTTCCTAGAAGAGTGGCTCTCTCTGGGCACTGTTTGAGTACTGGGAGCTGTGTCATCAGCTTGACTCCCAGGCACACATGGAGACAGGAAGGAACCTGTCCACAGTTGCTCTACAGGATGAACCAGTCATGAGGAATAAGCCAGGAGGCAGAGTTCCTCCATGGACTCTGCTTCTGTTCCTTCCCTAACTTCCCTCAGTGATAGAATGTGACCTGAAAGTTGTAACTTGAAATAAAGTCTTTCTTCCACAAATTGCTTTTGGTCATAGTATTTTATCACAGTGATAAAAATCCCTAATTAAAATATCTCCCAAGAGGCTCAATGCTCCAGTGTAAGAGGATGCTAGGGCAGTGATATGGAAGTCGGTAGGTGGATAGGTGAGGTAGCATCCTCACAGAAGCAGGGGGAAGAGGGAATGGGATAGAAGCTTTTGGGGGGAGAGGGGGCAACATTTGAAATGTAAATAAAATAACTAATAAAAAATAAAATAGAAAAAAGTACCTCCTATGTACTGGGAATTCTATGTGCCTAAAACTATGCATGACTATTTTATTGAGAGTTTAAAAAATTCAAGGAACTACAGTTTTTAGCCATTAGACTTCCTTTGCATATTTGATTGCAAGGAAACTTGTCCGTGTATGTTCTGTTTTCTAAATTCCAATGCAAACCATGTCACAAAACTTCTTTAATGTAATTAGCTGGATTTTAATCATAATATCTCTGAATTAATGTGGCATATTCTATGTAATGTCTCGGCCTTTAGGTTAAGACAGGGAGTAACTTATAAGGTATAAGGTAGCAAAGCAAATGACTTTAGAAACTAGATAGCAGCCTGAAGTGGAAACTTAAGGGTCCTTTGGAAAGTGAGTTATATTGGATAGTGTTTTGCCTCGGCAAACTCATGAAGGAACATCTTGATGATGCAGACACAGGTGAAAGGATGTTTTGCTAAAGCAAGCATGTGAAAGGGCACGTGATGTTTGAAGGGAAGATAAAGTGACTGACAGGAATGATGCTGACTGGCTGGTGGAGCTAGCTGTTCAGTGCTTGCTGGTCTTTGATAATCTTAGCTTCGATTTACTGAGAGAAGCAAATGGAAACCTTCCCCTGGTGTCTCCTGCTGACCTGCGCTGAGGTTGAGTCCTGGCTGTCTCTACCACATAGTGCCACCCCTGCTGAATCCTGTTTGCTCTACTGACTCGACCAAATCGGATTGCTGGTATATCAGAGAAGTATTTGTGACTAGATAGAGCTATGTGGCCTGCTAACCTTTGAAGAACTGCCAATTTCCAGACAACACAGACTGGAGTTGCTTCAAAGAATCTTTCTAAACAGGTCCATTTCTCCCACTCAGTATCCTCAGTATCCTTTCTTTTCTATGACCTCTGGTGGGTAATGGGCTAGAAGGAGGTTAAAGTGTTTGAGAACCAACATTAAGATAGATTTTGAAAAAAAATTAAAGTTACAGAAACATAAAGGCAGAGGTTAAGGCAACAGACATAGGCAGAGATTGTAGCTAAGCCTGCAAATACCACCTCCTAAATGAGCTTCTTTTAGTTTTTTATTTTATTTTTTAAGATTATAATCACAACATTTTTCTCTTCCATTTCATCCCTGAAAAACCTTAGATTTATCCTTTCTTGCTCTCTTTCAAGTTCATAGCCTTTAAAAAATAACAAACAAACAAACAAACAAACAAAAAAACCCAATTGCCATTGAATGCACAAGGACTTAATTCTACCAGTAGCAGCTAACCAAGGGCAACCACAATTTAGCAATAAAACTCTCATGTCATCTGAGTTTCTTGTAAGGTTTTCATTTCCAAATTTTTCTTAAAGAACTTAATATAATGTTTATGGTCTCATTTTTTATTTTAGATTATTTAAGTTTTATTTATAAAGCACACTTACTGGTTCCTTTACAAAACTGTCTTACTTTGGTGATTTCCTCTTAACTTTTATAAATTTGTTTATAATTAATTAGTGGAAGAATTGCATGCTTAGAAACAAATCATTAGTTATAAATGTTTAAGTATTTGGAACTTACTTAGGAATGTGCAGTACCTATTTAGTGGTGACTAAATTATTCATTACTTTCCTACATCTTTTTATTCATTGAACATTATTAAACCCTTCCATGTGGCGGCAACAAGATCATAGCCCTGAACTGGCTTTCAATTTAAGTAGTATAGCATGATAATATCTATAAAGGAGACCAGCATTTGGTATGACTAAGTGGTACTTTATCAGCACCATTGACACAGACTGAGTAGTATGGATAAGACAAAATTATTACAATAGACAAAAGTGTTTGCCAAATACCCAAATAAACCACAAACTAAATACACAAAACGCTATAGAAGATGCTATGAAAGAAAAGAGAACTAAACAAAAAGGAACAAGTCACCAAGGAAAAGTAAGACAACAATTTATTTAGAGCAGGAAGATTGTGCATATTTAGCAAACAGCCCTGTAGCCAGAAGGATCAGCAGGTGTGAAAGTCTTCTAAATGGAGAAAGCTGGCAGCAGGGCTAAGTGTAACCACCAGGAGAGGACTGGGTGATCATTTGGTTCTTCAATCTTGAATTCAATGTTATATTATTTTTTCCCTATGACTGTAATCGTATTTGATGGGTTACATCTTAGTGAAGTATAGCCATCATAATTTCAGGATTACAATCCATTAATATAAACACACCAATTGCAAACCCCTACTAAAACCTCTATCCTTGTTGAAGATTTGTGATAAGTAATTTTTCTTGCTCCCCACTTATTTTATCTTTACATGTTTATAATAGTAGCCCTCTGATTCATTTGCCATAATAAATTAATTGAGACCAGGCACCTTACAAAGAAAATATGATTAAGTAGGTAAGAATTTCAGAGGTTGAAACAATGACATTAGGATATTCTTAGTTCTGGAGAGGGTCTTATGAAAGATTCTAGAACAAAGGCAAGAACACATGTAGGATGGAGAGATCACATGATGAAATAGAAGTCTAAGAAAAGGCCCGTGTTGGTTTTTTTTATATGCCTCAGGAGTTAAGCAAGGTGCCAATGGAATCA
The DNA here is from genome assembly GCA_019843815.1 of Montemys delectorum. Classification (NCBI taxonomy): domain Eukaryota; kingdom Metazoa; phylum Chordata; class Mammalia; order Rodentia; family Muridae; genus Montemys; species Montemys delectorum. The sequence continues at coordinate 34,711 of JADRCD010197114.1, read as the reverse complement.
CTTAATCCCTTAGAAGCCAGTGTATCCCAACCATATGACATAACTAGGTTTAACCTCTCAAAAGTCTTAGTACTAATACTGCCACCACAGTGATGACAAAGATTCTGACCTGTGCACTTTGGAACATAACAAAACCCTCAAGATCATTAACAGGGATGGCTATAATTAATAAAAGGTGTGGATCTGAGAAGGCTGCTGAAACCCTGGCATCCACAAATGGAAATTGATTGCAAATAGAAGTTGATGTCACCAAATACCTGTTATTGTTACTATTACAAGTTCAGTATTGGTGATCATATATGCATTTTCTTAAAAGAAATTGGGGTGGAATAAAACTAAATATTAGAGAATATGCCAGCAATTAACCAGTAAGGCACAAAAATTACTTTGCATAGGATTTGAGATTTGTCTTGAAATAAAGGTTTATTATTAAAAAAAAAAAAAACTCAACATCCTTAGCCATCAGGGAAATGCAAGTCAAAAGGACTCTGAGACTCCATCTTACACCTGTCAGAATGGTAAAAATTTAGTAAAAAAAACAAGTGATAATTCCTGCTGGAAAAGATAAGGAATATTCATTGGTGTTGTCTTATGAGGGCATTGTGCCATGAGAAACCCAACCTCATTATCTCGCTTAAATCTAATCACTTCCTAGAAGTCCATTTCCAAATCCACCATTAAAGGGAATGATTTAGAATAGAAGTTTTAGAGGGAACTGGAAGGACTAAGAAAGGATAGGACTGATGAGTCTTTGATTGATTTTGCTGCCTTATTTCTGGTTGAACATAAGTGTGGCCTCCTGGGACTGTCAGCACCTCCGCTCAGTTCTACAATCAACCCACTTAACTTTGTCCTAAGTATGTGAGAAGCTGACACATCATGGATCCATTAGAATATGACATTCAAGGGTCTCCTAAATGACACAGCAAATGTGCAATAAGTAACTCTTGTACATGTTTCACTGTTATAAGTACTTAAAAACCAGAAGACAAGACTTTATGGCTCCATCTAGCAGGTGACTGAAACAGATGCAGAAATCCATAGCCAAATACTGGAGAGAGCTCCAGGACTCTGATAGAAGAGCTTTGGTGATGATTCAGAGCCATGAAGGGGATAGGAACTCCACAGCAAGACCAACAGAAGTCAACTAGACTAGATCCTTGAGGGCTCTGAGAAACATGACCACCAATGAAAGAGTATACACCAGCTGTACCTAGACCCTCTGCACATATGCAACAGATCTTCAGCTAGTCTTTATGGGTGTCCTCCAACGACTAAGGTGGGGGGCTACCCCAAAAGCTGTTTCCTGTCTGTGGAATATGTTCCCATGAGTGGGTTGGCTTGTTTGGCCTAGATAGAAGAGGAGGTGCCTTGCTCTGCAGAGACTAGATATGACAGGGTGGGGGGATTCCTGGGGTGGGGGGTTCTACCCTTTCAGAGGAAAAGGGGAAAGGGTATGGGAGAGGGACTATGTAAGATGGGTACCAGGAGGCAGGGCAGAAACAGAATTGTAAAATGAGTAAATAAATGAAATCATGGGGGAAAAAGAGAGAGAAAGAAAGAAATCCTAAAGATGAAATAATCAGTCTTTTCCAGTCTTGTTCAACATATTACCCAACTGCTGGTGGTCCAACTTGAACATATGTACCTACTAACAACACTAAAGGGACTCAACAGATGGTATCTATAAATTTATGTGGACTCAATAGATGGCATGTATATCTTTGTAGCAATAATAATTAAGAAATAAGAAGTTAAGAAATTGAAAGAGAGAAGCCACATAGTAGGAGTTAGAAAATAGGACCAGGGGTGAGACCTGATGGAAATATAATATTTAAATGTAAACCTTTCAAAATAGTAAAGTAAGCAAAAATAAAACAAACATATAGGCACAAACACAAATATGCCAACACACATACACATATGTATACACACACACCAAAAACCACAATCATAAAACTAACAAACAAACAAACAAACAAACAAACAAAAACCCAGAGGACCAAAGGTAAGAGTGGCTGGTATGAGAAGAACGCAAGATAGATGGTGAGGTGGAAAAGGATGACCTCAGACTTAAGTTTTTTTCTGAAGCTTTCCTTGCTTTTCCTTGTCTATTTCCCTACTCTCTGTGTAATTCTTCATACTAGGGAAGCAGTTTACACACCTTGCATGACACACATTGCTAACAAAAAGCTTCAGTGTCTGCAGGAGCTGCCTTTGTTCTAACTTTCTAGCTAAATCATGACACAGTTTTGGTCATGGGGGAAGAGGCTGGTCCCTGAGAAAATTGCCTGCTTCCAGTGTTTCATGAACAAAACTACTGCCTTTGGAGTCCCCCATTGTCACGTAGGGTTTTATATTGGTGTTTGCAAATGTCGCATGAATTAAGGTCTTAAATAAATTGTTGAATTAACAAACATGAAAACCTTTCTACTTGACCAATAACAACAACAACCACAAAACACCTACATATAGAAGAATGTTAAGTTGAAGGCGTGTGATTTAAAACATTACTTGTACTCCAAATAGTAACCACTGATTAGTGCTTCTCATCACAATCTAAAGCGTGTTTCATATGTATAAACATTAACGACTACTCCATTTGTACAAATGTTACATAATCAGAAATAGTATCAGTATTTAAATATTATACTAAGAAAGACTTTTCTAAAAATCAAATTTTACTATGCTTTACATCCCATAAAAATGTAAGGTAACATGTGCATGCTTGTTAAAGTTTCTTATAGTAAGGAAGGCTGGGAAAAGTAGTCATATCTTATCAAAACAATCTAAGGAATCTTGAGAATGCTGCTTTTCTAGTAATACATAAATATACAAGAGCATGAGCAAGAATCCAAGTAAAGACATAGTTCTTATTCATAGGATTGACAGTTTTATTATTACATCAGCCTGAAATAACATATAATGGTGTGTGAGTGTGCACTGAAGTTTCTAAAAGCAGCACTTAAGATAGGCCTAATGTGAGAAGGGTTCAACTTGCTTCTTTGAATTCTGGAGGATGGGGGGGGGTCTCCTGGGGACAAAGGGGAAAAGGGGAGATAAACTTTAATGCAATCACTGTTCTTGCTATAATTTATTTATTTATTTACTTATTTATTTATTTAGTTGTATTTACTGCATAGTCACCATTTCTCAAGTTCTATGCACACACTGGGGGACCTTGACGAATACTCTGCAGAGACTTACAGAGAATTAAGAGATATTTTGCAGCACTCAGTGAGGAACCTAACAAGACACAGATCAGTGGCTTTTCCAGAAAGAGGAGCATTGAAATGAAGAGCCCAGTGATAGGATGGAACAAGATCAAGAAAGGGGAATGATGATTGCTGTCGCTGGGGAGATACAAGTTTCCTTAATGCTTGATGCCCAGGCAGGAAGACACCATGCATATGATGCTCAGAGGACTGGATCTACCAATGGAGACTTTGAGAAGCTACACCTTACTTGGGTGTGATATTATAAGGGTGACTTTGAACTTGGAATGTGGATGATTAGTGTTGAATTGCATAGGTATATCTCATACGGGCATACTAAATGGAAAAGAGTAAGAATGACTGCTATACCAAATGAGCTTAGACAAGAAATATACAGCGACTTTCTGACTGTGCTTTCAGCCTCCTTGATGAATTATTGTGTGTGTGTGTGTGTGTGTGTGTGTGTGTGTGCGTGTGTGTGTTCATGCTTATGGGGAAATATATGAGTCACTGTTTCTAATGTTTTCTATCTTGAATTCTAGATGAACTCTTATACAGCCATCAAAGAATTACAGATTTGATATATGTAGGAACATTCCAGAAATTACCTCAATTCAATGTGTCTACTCATTTCTGAAATAGAACCAGGTTTTCATCAGCAGTTGAACAAGTAAAATACAAATAGTTGTGAGGGAGGGTGTATTGAGAGGTTTGCCTAAGAAAGAAGAGACCTTGACCCTAATCTTAGCCCTTCCACTCTCAGCACTCATCCAAACCCACCTCACTATATTAGTGTCCTTTACTGAGCTCAAAGGTGTCACACTAAAACAAGGCCCTAGAAGAAAGAGAAGGCAATTTCCAGCCTCACTATAGAGTTAGTGCACCATCAAGTTTTTTCACTAGACCAAGAAAGCAAAGATTGTGCATAAATCAGGTTGCTTCTTTTAGCAATATTCTTTCTTTTACCCTCAGTTTCAATGTTTCAAAACCAGAAATTTTATCAATATACATGAATATCAAAAAGTGTTTTTCAAATCTATTATCAAGTCCATTTGTCAAAGCACACAGTAATGAATTTGTATCCTCTCTGTGATATGGCAAACAGTACTTAAACTCTCTCTCACCCTTATGTCAGTCCTACATAGTCAGTGCTACATTTGCCCAATAAGGTAGCAGAACCAAAGCTAAGAAGAACAGAATAGGGCATGACTCTTGATTTGGAATACTTTTCTTTCCAAGCTAACTCACTTCCCCATAACACAAGGTTTGTAAGAACACATTTTGAAAATTAATCATTTGAGATAAGCAGATGTACAAAGTATTTCTGGTTCTGTCTTAGTTTTCTCTTCAATTCTGGTTGATTGGGATGGGTGCAGAACCCAAATCACATAATCATAGCACTTGAAAGACAGATAACAGAACATCAGAAGTTCAAAGCCAGCCTAAGCTATATGTGACCCCGTTCAAAATTCTTAAAATACTACAACAACTACTACTACTACTAATAGTAATAATAATAATAATATGGAGGAGGAGGAGGAGGAGGAGGAGGAGGAGGAGGAGGAGGA
>JADRCD010197114.1:0-29828 GCA_019843815.1 Montemys delectorum | reverse complement strand
GTGGAGGAGGAGGAGGAGGAGGAGGAGGAGGAGGAGGAGAAGGAGGAGGAGGAGAAGGAGACAAAGAAGCAGTAGAAGCAGTAGAAGGAGCAGCAGCTAGGGGTTCTTACATGAAGTGATCATGATTGCTTATCCATAACTATAGCATAATTTACTTCTTTCTCTCCCTATTGGTAGATGTACTAAATATCCATTCCACTTTATTTCTAAACAGTAATAAATGATATGGATAAACCCTGAATTTTTCCTACACATCATTAAAAGATTTTAGACCTAGCTCATAAAGATCCATATCTTAAAGCCAAATTGTAGTCTAGACGTCTTTGCATACAGTTGGCAAACAGGAGGAGGGAAAAATGCAACTCCAAGTTTATCTTCGCTCAGAATTAAATCCTTGACATGTTCATTCCTATTGAAATACCTTTCACAGACTCAAGATTTTGAAAATGTAGTAGCTTAAACAGCAGTATCCTAGCAATAATTTGTACTGTGTAAAAGAATAAGGTAGTATTTAGTGGACATATATGAAATTCTAAGAGATACTTAAGTAATCACACTTTCTGTTTACAGGGATGTTTGTGCCAATAAAGGACTGAATGTACTAGAGAGTAGTTCTTCAGGTTTATGTTGTCTAGTGTGGTTAGTTGAGTAAAAATGGCCCCCATATGACCACAGGAAGTGTGTAAAGGAATATAAAGACAACTAATGACATGAAAGCAGTCTCAGTATGAGTACACATTGATGTTTTCACAATGACAACAACCCAATAAAGTATTTCTCTGAATATGTCACACCAGGTGCTAGAGAAATCACTCAGTGGTTAAATGCACATGTTGATCTTCCAGAAGACTAGAGTTCAGTTCTCAGCAGCCACTTTTAGCATCTCCCATCCTCTGTAACTTCAGCACCAGAGGGTCCTTTCAGACTCTTCAGGTTTCTACAGGCTTTCTATTTGTGGCGTTGATGCACACACACACAAGCAAACACAATGTGTCCTCACCACTAAGAAACATGTGACTGTATTTAGTGAACAGACATTACTATGTTGTGCACACCACTCATTGTTTTCTGAGATGTCCTATTTATTTTTCATTGCTTAGTAAGGATGTATCTTTCTCCTTTAGTTTCCTCTTGGATTGCAACAAAGCCAAAAGTTTGTCTTGGAGCACGTTCCCTGTGGTCCCATAGCATACATGCATTGTTCTGTAACAATCACTGCACTGAGGTCTATGTTGGCCTATAGAATTGTAGGTTCAGAATATTTCCTTTTCATGGAAAACTTCCAGCTGAAATTCTTCTCTCTGATATATTATGGGAATGTTTGATGCTGATCCAATATTTTCCTCCTTCACTCAGTAACTCCACTGTTTTCCTCTTGGGTACTTACAGATAATATGAATTTCTGTCATAGGCTTGTTTTTCTCGTCACTACTCCCCTCTATTTTTTATCTTTACCCCATCATAATTTTCTCATACTTTTTCTCTGAGTAATGGGGAATATTTTGAGATTAGATTTTTATGTCACTAATTTGTTTTCTTGCAATAACATTACTCTTTACTGCTTCTATAATATTTATTCAGGATTTTTAAAATCTAATGACAAGATTTTGATATTTATTGTGGGTAGAAAAGTATGAAATACACATTAACATTCTTGAGAGACATCCCTTCATTACCGCTAATGTGTGAAGTTAGTACATATTTTCAAACAGCAGCACTTCTACCTATGACATTCACTCACCCTGAGCAGTGCAATCCAGGTATATGCAGTTATGTTACTCAAGAGGACTTGTTCCAGAGCCTGCCCCACCCTATACATACACTGCAAGTTACACACAAATATAGGCACCTCATTCACTTCTAACGCCTTTTCTTTATTCTTGCCCATTTCCATTTATCATTTATATGGAGTGAACTAATTACAATGGACTCTGCCATCCTATGTTTATGTACAGGTTTTAGAGTTAGCTTGGCATCATCCACTTATCTATTCAATGTAATTTTCTTTTTCAGTGCCCAATGTAGGAAATGAAAGAAAAATTTGTCATGTCCCCTCATTTCACCTAGATAAGGTTACAATTACTTATATGTGCTGTTACATATTTTTACAAGATCTTCCTCCAACTAACAACAACTATAGTCAAATAGAGTTCACCTGGTCAGTGTCCTTGTTTAGTAGAATATTACCCACATGGAGAGCAGGAAGAAGACCCTGGACCACAAGTCTGAGTATGGCCATTGTGAAGTGAGCTGCTCTCTTTCCTACCACTGTTTGCCCACTGTCTGTCCCCCCTCTCACCTCTCTCACCCATAAAGTGCATGTGGGATTCTGTGTTTTAAAGTCTCACACAAGATCTTCCCCTTTCTACAGAATAAAGATCTGTTTGGCAAATTTCATCTGAGTGTGGCAGATGGAATGGGAATACTATCAATATCTCTTTTTATGAATACCAAGCATTCTTTCATCCTTCCTGGAATGTGTATTTGTTTGTTTGTGTGTGTGTGTGTGTGTGTGTGTGCGCGCGCATGAGCACGCTCACATACACACATGTGTGCATGTGTGTCTATCTGTCTGTGATCTGAATATGTATTTGTATGTGCTACCTGTTCTTTGTTTTTTCTATGTATTTTGTAATTTCAATGAAAATATTTAAAAACACAATATATGTGTACATTCGATTATTACGTTCAAGTCTATGTTTCTATATTACTCTTAGTGTTCAAATACCATTATCTTTAGACATAAATATTTTATTACTTGATTTTTCATAAGGAAAGAAATGAAGACAGGAAAGAAATTAAAAAAAAAAAAAGCTTTAGGGAAGTGATGAGAATTACTCAGACAAAAGGCTATGAAATGCCAATATGGGAAATTTGCAATGGTCAACTTTTCTAAGTCATTAAAGTATAATAAAAATAGGTGAACCACATATGTAGCATTAAACAATTTAAAGAAAAAACTTACAGTAAAAATAAATTTTTTATATTTTGTATGATTTCAAATTGAATATAAACTCTTCAGTCTATCCAATTTACCTGCCAAATTCATAACAAATGAAAGTGAACCTATACCTTCCAGCAACCTTACATTAAATTAGTTGTGAAAAATACCAAAATAACTTTCAAGTTTCCTATTTTGCAACAAGTCAATTTATTAAATTACTATGGGACACTCAGTATGCTCAGCTTTCCAATGTCATATTTTGTATTAAAAAACTACACTTTAAACTAAATACTGCAATTCTAAGCATTCTTACTCAGCTTTATGTAGCTAGTTGGCAAAATAGTCCTTGGAAGACAGATTGGAGTCCTGTAGCAGTTCACTGTACTGGACAGACTCAAGTGTTCCCTTTCCTCTAGCTCCAGCTGTCCTCTCTTCACACATGGCTACCTGGCCTGGCCTCAAGAGCTCAGCCTGCATTCTTTAATCATCTGGTCTACCCTGTACCCATTTGTCTCTTCAAGAAGTTCCATTTTGAACAGACAAAACAGATTAAAGCATCTCCAAGTTTATTTGTAAGTAAACAATCCTAACTATTAAAATTTTAAATTATAAAGAATTTACAAAATTATGTATTCCTATCATGCAACCATTAAAATGTCTATGGGAAAACAGGTCATAATATACAAAGATTCGATAAGGTATACAAGAAACTATTATCCAGGGAAGCATAAAGTTGCCCTGAATCAGCAAGGGATTGTTTCCAGAGTCACCTGCAGATGCCAGCATCAAAGCACAGCATGCTCAAATGTCTAAATAAGATGGTGTTTGAATAAAACACAATACTCCCAAGAGCTCTAAGTCATTTCTGAATTACTTATGATTCTTAATAAAAATTAAATACTATTTATGTAGCAGCCATAGTGGATCGCTTAAGTATTAATGACTAGGAAAAACTGTGCCATCTCACTATACTACAATTTAAAAAACATTTTCAAGCCATGGATAGTTGAACCCAAAGTTCAGAGTCTATGATACAAAGAGGTAAATATAATATTATGTCAACTGAGTAAAAGCAAAAGTATTTTTTAAAGAGTAAGAGGGGCTGAAATACTTCAATGTCTAAAGTGGTTTATCCTCAACTCTGATGACATGATTTCACATAATGACTCCTGAAGTTTGTCCTGACTGCCTAGAGCATTCTGGGGCATATGCATATGCTTTCTTATTCTTTACTTTAGTCATCTCCTCCTTGTGTCTGTCTCTCTCTGTCTCTTTCTCCCTAATTCCCTATTTTTCAAGAGAACAAAAGAGAAAAATTTAAAGATGCCATCAGTCACCTCAGGAAATTCTACATGAAGACAACACTCAAAAAATATTTCTAAATTTCCACAGACTTGTAATTTTATGTCATCATTTTTATTTCTTACAACTCAGTAACTCCAAGTTTTCAATAACTTGATGCACTGAGTGGATGACATTACATTATCAAATTATGACACAGTCTGATTTCAACTAAAAATAGAGTGTACATGAAAAATCTGGTCCAAATTCAGAAAAATAAGAGTGCCTCCTTAAAGGGTAAGAAGTACCTATCATTTGCATTTCTTTTCATAATATTTCTTTATTTCCAGACTGTGATCATTGGTGTGTATTAATTTTATATCAGAAAAATGTTTATGAAAGAAGAAAAACAAAGAATTGTGTTCTTAAAACTCCAAAGAAGCCAAGATGCTCTAAATATGATGAAGAAATTCACAGAGAACCCTTCAGAACTGAAGGTTTTTCACTTCAGTTATCTCAAAATATACTTTATATTCTTCACCCATGGAGGAAAATAGTTTCTCAAAATAATTCTTGAATCAATAATATTATGAAGTTTTCTACCCAGAACCTGTGATAATTTTTTTATTTTATTCTGATGGATCTGAAGTTAGGACTAGGGATGACGTTATTGATTCTAAAAGATGGACTTGGAAGGCCAAAGAGAAGGCCTCCTGTAACTCCAGCAACATTTGAAAGCAGTTTTCAGACCTTCTGTCCAGTTGAGAATCATCTGTGGTAATCTCTCATTGCTTCTATCTCTCTTCCCTTACAGGAGGGGCCAACCCAACACTTTGGCCTTAGCAACCTCCGCAGATGCTGCTCAGAGTCTCTTCCTGCCAGTTTTGGCTCTGCATGGTGTCTCCTGAGCCCACTGACTGTCGGTTGCCATAACAACTTATGGCAAAAGAGGGAATCCTGGCTAAGCAGTGGTTGGGCCAGGTGGAGAGGAGGAGGTAGAACAGATAGCTGAGACACACAGAGTCCCTGCAAGGTTGGGGTGGAGGCAGGTGACCACAAGAAAGGTGGAGAAAGCTTCAGTCCATGATGCACATGAAGTTAAAGAGGAAGGAAGAAGCAGGTGAAGAACCATGAAAAGAAAAAGAAATAGTAGGGGGAGCGGGGAGCAGACAGGGGTTTGTTCTTGTTGCTGTTTTTGTTGTTGTTGTTGTTGTTTGTTTGTTTGTTTTTGTTTTTGGAGAGGAAACTGGGAAATATAACATGTAAATACAGAAAATATCCAATAAAGAAAGAAAAAGAAAAAGAAATAGGTTAGAAAAACATTACAGAGAAGTGTAAGGAAAACAGAAAACAAAGAGATACTTCAGAGGTAGAAAAAAAAATGTCAACCTCAGATGCTGTGATCACAGTAAATTCATCCCTTTCCTGGCCCATTTCTACTTGTACTAGCACCAGCATAGAATTAAATTAGAATAAGATGAGCGACCAGGGCACACTGGTATGCCAGACTTAGTTACTATAGTCTACTGGGTCAGGCCTTATTTAAATTAATGAACTGTGTTTAAAAATATCTAACTTGCCTTCTTCCCTGGATTGTTATAATGACTTCAATGAGTTGTTGAATATTCAAAAGCTTGGAGAGCACTGAGGCAGTCTACAAATGTTACAGCTCGCATCGTCCTGATTCCATCATTATCAGCGTTAACAGGTTTCTCTTCTATTCTCTCAGTCTCCTTTGCACTATCTTTGGAATATCATTTTCTATAACTTTTTCATTAATTGTACTTGGACTCACTTATTTTCTTTGTAGGAGTACTTGAGATTTACTCCTTAAAACTCTAATTAAAGGCAGATACTTTAGTTTGCCATAGTTACTGCCGCTATGAATGAAACAGATTGGAATCTAATGCAAGTACAAATGTTCTGATATATATCCCAATACAAAAAAAATATCTCTATGCTCTACGTCTTTGAGAGATTTCTTGTTCTCTGAAGAAAGTGTGTGTGTTTGTGTGTGTGGTGTGTTTGTGTGTGTGGGTGTGTGTGGGTGTAAAATACACTGCTTATGCTGATAGTAAATTCAGAGTCAATTGCACAGTATGCTTTCATTTACCTATTTGATTTATTAACTCAGAATTTCATTACGTAACTAGGTCAGACCGGCCTTTCCTTCTCAGTATCCTAAGAACAGGGAGTCCACAAGGGTGCTCCCCCTCCCTGGATAACTATGTTGTTTAAAGTTGACTCTACAATCTGTCTTCTTCTTACACCATAAAAATGTAGATTTTGATGTTTAAAGTCTAGGGAGGGACCAGACTTTCCAGGTCTTCTAGCATGGTCAAAAGGATGCTGGGTTTTAGCTTCTTGAAGAACTAGTATTGGCCACAGGGATATCCAAAGCTTTTGAGTCACTGAATACTTTCCATAGAGTTTGATAAGAGAGCTGGAAACACAGACCATAAGGAGGTTTTGAGCCATTTTTCAACTCTTCCATGAAAAATTTTGAAGTCTATGGAACACATGAAAAGCACAAACGAATTCATCACTTCTTTCACTCCTAAAAATACAAAGACTTTGAGGAGTTTATAAAACAACAAATGTATTTATAATGTTCCATATACATATACATATGCCAAAACATATAAATTTAAAGCACTCACATAAAGACATTTGTGCTCATAAGCATCAGCACTTAAGAACATTGTGACTCTGAGAGGATGGCAATCAGAAGCTAAATTCTAAGGGAAACTCTCTCTTCCCTGCCCACTTACTCACTCACTCACTCACTCACTCACTCACTCACTCACTCACTCACCTTGGCAGGTAAACTGAGAAAAAACAATTTAGTTTTCCAAATCAAATGCTTATTGTAGATACCTTAGAGCTAAATGGGATGTCAATCATCATGGTTTGGGGGCTTTCAAAACCAGCCATGAGATCTATGCCCAAAGATGATGTGACTGATTTGAGAACTGCAATACATACACACACACACACACACACACACACACACACACACACACACACACCAAAACAAAACACAAAAACAACAACAACAACAAAAAATTGTCAGCCAGGCAGTGGTGGCACATACCTTTAATCCCAGCACTTGGGAGGCAGAGGCAGGTGGATTTCTCAGTTCGAGGCTAGCCTGGTCTACAGAGTGAGTTCCAGGACAGCCAGGGCTATACAGAGGAACCCTGTCTCAAAAAAAATTGTCCAATATGGAGGTAAAAAGCAGACAAGTCATCTGGAGCAAATGGAAAACAAATCAAAAGTAGTAAAGAATAGTTTAAGATTACGTGAAAACTCGTTCAGGTTGGAAAATTAACTGTGGTGCAGTATCCATCTAGGATGCAGAGTAAAGCACAGGTTTGAGGGCATGAGGTGGCATCCTGCACACTACTTTACACAGTCTATAAATAAATTAATTTAAGTATATATTTGCCCCAGATTCCAGTCAAATTTTATTCATTAATTCATTCATTCATGTATTCATTCATTCTGTGTTTGTGTGTGTGTGTGTGTGTGTGTGTGTGTGTGTGTGTGTGTGTTTATACATGACATAGTATATGAGTAAAAGTCAGAGGAGCACTTGTGGAAATTGTTTCTTCTTTCACTATGTTATTCAATGATCAAGTTGTCAGGCTGCTGTCTTTACTCACTAAGCCATCTTGCTGGCAAAATTTGATAAATGACAGCTGTATCTAAAAAACACATATTTACCATCCTGTGTTTTATACCATTAAATACATAGGACAGGCAGCTTATAAGGTGTCATTAAGCTACTAACTAAAGAATCCTTCTAAACTTTAAATTTCAAAAAGAAATTAAAGCCAGGAAAATACTCCTTCCACACGTAGGGCCTTTTGACTGATAGTGGTAGTAAGGAGGGTGATGATACCAGATTTGTAGAGGACAGAAAGACAATATACCCCTGTTCCTCAGAAAAGCTTCTCAAGTGAAAGTACATACAAAAATCAAATTTGAAAAGGCACAACAACTATTAAGAAATTAAAGAATCAAGTAATTACATCTAATTTTGCTAAAGACATTGGAGAATAAGAAATTACATCATATTTTAGACTTGTTGGTCTTCTTACAGTTTTTGGCTTTATTTAATTGACTTGATTAAAATCCACCTTGTTCCCTTGTTTGTTTTTTTTTGTTGTTGTTTTGTTTTGTTTTTGACTTGTATCTGTTTAAAGTTCCTCTTTCCAACCCAAGTTTTTTATAATCTGAAAAAGTATATATCCCTTTTTTCCTTACTAATAGTTAGTTTATATTTAAAATGCCCTCAGGTATCTACTTAATTCTGTTTAAATATATGAACTTGAGAATTCCCTACATATATAAAATTAGATATCTTGCAAGCAATTATTCGTATTCCAAAACCTTGAGATTTTTTTTTCTGGTACAACTTTGAAGTTTATATCTAAAATATTATAATTTTTAAATATTTTAAGCTTTTTAAAATCAGGCTATTTAAACCAATGTTCTCTATTGACTTAAACTTCTAACTATTTTAAAAACATTAATTTGTGGGGCTGGATAGACACCTCCACAGTTAAGAGTGCCTACTGCTTTTCCAGAAGATTCCCAACACTCATATGCTAGTCTTGGGGCACACAACAATCTATAAATCCTGCTCCATGTCCCTTTCTTGCCTCCTCCTCACCACCAACACACTCACACACACACACACACATGAACATGCACACACACACACACACACACACACACATTGCTTTAAGAAATGCTAAAACACTTTGTCTTTGACTGGTTTTAAATAGACACTACCTTCCATTTACAATACAATCTAACACTAACTTGTTTTAACTATTCACCAAACTTTAAAATTACACATAATCAGGGTTTACACAGATGGCTCAAAGGTTAAATGGGCTTGCTGAGTAATCATGACGAATGGAGTTGTATCCTAACATCTATTTAGCAAGCATGGTGTCTCACAGGTGACTGTACGTCCAGCTCTGAGGTACCTCCATCTCTGAAGTATGAGCCACCATCTCTTGGGCCCTTCACATGCTAGCACTTGTGCACATTACTCATCCAGGCACAAACATAAGCAAATAAAACCTTTTAAAATGATACAAATTTTCATTATTGTTTAAATTTGATCAATTCTTCAGTCACCTAGAACACTTTTCAAATTTTTATTAATTTTTTAATAAAAAGAAAAAATATATAAGAAGAAAGTTATTAAACACACTTAAAGTCCTTTTATTCATTTCCATTGTTTTGATGCTCTCAAATGGGAATAGCAGACTGTTTAGCACATATTTGACTTCCATTATATTTCTTTCAAAAATATTGTTTTTATTTCTTGTCTGCATTTTTCCAATCTGAAAAGCTTGGTATCAACTTCAATTTCTTCCACTTGAAAACAATTTTTCCTGCCATTTTGATGTTTCCTTGGTGTTAGGACAGGACTATCATCTTCATCGTGTGAGGTTTTGTTTGGGTTTTGGGACTCATTCCATCTTCTCCACCCATCATCCATCAAAGAAACCCTCCCTGTTATGTTTTGGTGGTGGCTTTTCCTACATTTGCTATTTTTTCTCTTTGTATCTTGGACTTCCTAGATATATCATTCATTAGCAGCCAAATGAAGGCTTTTTATTATGAGATAGTTTCAACTGTGGATGGTGATGTGTCCATTCACAAGGAGAATGTGCAATATTAATAGTGTCCCCTGGACCTACAACGATGTCTATTTTCTCTGTTATAACTGTATTTTCCAAATATCAGAGGAAACATGACATCAATGTTACACATCTCCTGGCAGTAGACACACACCCCACATCATGGATAATAATAGCACTGTAATTTCTCAGAGATGTCAGCTCTGTGCATCATCTTCTCTCTGGCTGACTTTTGTCCTCATCACCTAGTGGAAAGTCCCTTAAGCCTGGGAGGAACTTATTATCCCCAGGCAAACTTTTCTATGATTTCTGTATACTTGTGACCTGACCATCTCTGGCTCTCTTAGACATAGTTAGTAGTCTAATAATAGTCATTTTAAGAATTTAACATTGAGATGTCAATCTCCCTTAACTTTTAGTACTTTATGTTTTTTTCTCAGCTTATATAGTATTTTAGTTATCTTAATAATAGAAAAAATAAATGGCAGATACTTTTATCCCAAATTCCTTTCTTCTATTACTCTTTTTCTTCTTCTCTTTGTACACCTCTGGAAGCATAATAATGACACACACTATTGGTTTGCTTAAAGTTCTTTAGTGTATTTCTGAAATCAACCAGGATTGAAAATTCCCTAGACTACAACTTGGTAACCCATGATATCATACAACTGGATGTAAGGGTCACAAAAACATTTACATGAGAAAACAGTGTGTGAATGCTCAACTACCAAAACGTAATCCAGAATCAAATATGTTGACTCTCAGATGTTTCTGGAAATGTTTACCTGTGCTGTGTCACATAATTTCACTGAAGCTTTGGTTTCAACATACCACACGAGAACTCTCCATAGCCCATGCCATATGCCACCCACTTCCAGGGAATGCTAGCTGAAATAGATCCGTTCATATCTCAGAACCGTGTTTTATGAACTGTGGTATTTTACTGTGGGTACAACTTTCGGCTTCTCCACGTAAATTCTGCCTGCATGCATACAGCAGATCCACATGCCATGTGGCCTGCAAACCACAGTAATTCTGAACAATTCTGGAAACTGCAAAGTCCATGGTGAAAGTACCATCAGATTGAGTGACTGGTAAAGGCCTCTGTGCACAGAAGCATGTCTGTTTGCTGTGTGCTCACTTGGGGGAGCAGTGAGGGGAGTCCTAATCATTTCATTAGCAAAGGCATTAAGTCCTATCTTCAATGTTATCATTCTGGAGATCAAGTTTCAAGCTTTGAATTTTGAAAGTTGGTAAGTATTCAAAGCATAATGTGGTCCCTCAACCATCCTGGTAAAAGCATTTTATTTGTTTTGAAATCAAGATGAGGCTAAAAAGTCAATATATGAATCCTGCACACTTTACGGATAGACAAATGTTTCCAGCAAGTTTTGTAGTTTTTTAAAAATTTTGTTCCGCTTTCACAAGTTTGTCTAACCCAAACAGAGACACTTTCACAAATGAGTTGAGAAGTTAATGGTAAGTATGTTTAGACTGTTTCACATTTATATTCTGAGTGAAAGTAACATTGCTACAACACTACTAGAAACTGAGTTCAAGTTTATGACATTTCTATGCATAGCTAGTCTAGTGAGCAACAGGGACACAGCTTGTCCTACTCTTCAAACATTGCCTTCTTTTCAAAATGCCTGCCTATTTTATTTACCCTTGATTTTAGTTGCATTTACTCAGTCTTTTTCTTAAATTAATTTCATGAAAATACATTTCTAAATTCTTTTCTAGGTCATATATGCGATTCTATTCTCTTTAATAACATCTCTCAAAATAAATGGAAAATGTCTAGCAACCTCTGACTGGGTTGTTAATTACTATCCTGAGGCCACGCTGATGTGTTCTTGTTAGCATTAATAACCATCCACAAAACAAATTTCCCTGAAGATTTAAAAATACATGTATCAAAATTAAAACTAAGAAAGCATCTATCCAGGACTGGGGACTCAAGCCTGTAATCCCAGCACTCAGGAAGCTGAGGTGGGATGGGATGACTGACATGAGCTTACATTCAAGGTCAGCATCTAAAACAATAGCCACACAGTGATAATATTGCCTGACCTTGTCTCTTACTGTCTGTAGGATGTCTTGAAGGAATTTGCCTAATACTACTACTCTTGTTGTCCGACGGATTTTTTTTTTTTTTTTTTTTTTACAGATTTTGTTCTAATTACTACCCTTACTTACGTAAGGGTGATAAATAATTGCTGAATTATAAAACCATTAGCCCAAAAAATTAAAAACTACATGCAAGATTCTAGCATTTTATCATTCTGTATGACCAACAGACGTATTAAGAGCAGTGGTTGAGTCCCCCCTTTGCATCTTATGAGAAACAAGATTAAAAGATTCAGAATTGGGACTTCTAGAAAAAGGCAACTAACTAGTAGACTACATTTTATTTTCTTTTTAGGAAAAAAAAAAAACAAGATTGCAGATTTGTGTTCTGACAGCTCATTCAGTGAATCTTCATGTATGTGTGGGGTTGGGGGATATGAAAATCTAAACTTCAAAGGAAAATAGTAGGAGCATATCTCTATACAATAAATAAGTAGCCCTACTTTGCATGTCAATCCTCACAGCTATTATTAGATGCTCTGGGTTAATTAGACAAAAACATATTTGGCTAATTTCCCTTTAAATTCACCATCAATGTCAACACATTTGGAGAATCCTAAAAGGCTGGGAATTTACAAGTCATAAACATTTAACAAAATAGCGAAGCTTCTTAAAATACTTTCCCCATCTGTGTTAAACCACAGAAAATCGAAACAGCATTATATCTCCCAGCCTACATTAGCTGTTATTAATGATAGCAAATCTCATAGACATGTATATTTTGCATGTAGAAAAAAAAATCTCAGCATATACACAAGTATGCACGTACTATATTGGCTAGAAAAATAACCCAGGGCTACTGGAAAGTGGTCGTGTGTGTGTGTGTGTGTGTGTGTGTGTGTGTGTGCATGTGAGTGTGTAACAATAACAGAGAGAGATGTGTATAAAACTGTGTGTATGTGTGTCTATAGGTTCTAGAGTATTTTTCTGTGTCTGTACGTATTTATGTGTATCACAGAGAGAAAGATATATACATGAGACCATATGTATGCACGTGTGTTGTTTGTGTGTGCCTTCTAAATCTTGCTCTTGAGAATCAATGCTATCAAAAAGCCTCTGTGTAGTTTATTTTTTCACACTTCTCTCAATAGTTTTAGGCTGAAGATGGGCTTATCTCATATGTCTTCCTTCAATTCACTAGGTATTTTCATACCTGGAAGTATCACCTATGCTTGGAACACTTCCTGTGTTTGTAACTCCTGCTGCTCATCCTTAATCTCCATTTTCTGAGGCACTACTCTTTAGAGATTCTCTATTATTAACCCTTCATGTAAGTTCTACACCATAGCATTACAGTTTGTTTATATTGTATTTTAGGCAATTTATGAAGATATAGTAAGTGCATACATACATATATGTACAGATATGGGTGTATACGGACACACTCTCACACTATGCTTATTTTGTATTTCACACTACACTTTCTTTTGTTGTGTTAAAGGCACTTGACATGAGATATATGCTCTTACGAACATCTTTCTAGTCCTTTGTTCAAAGTCTATGCCTAGCTAGTTAAAATCTACAATCTATTTTCGTCACCAGGGCTCACTATCCTGGCTCTGAATATATAGTACAGGTACCTAGCTAGGCAGGACATGGAGATACCCCCATTTAATTCCAGCATTTGGAATGTAGATATAGACATACCTCTGTGACTTCAAGGCCAGCTTGCTCTACTTGGTGAATTTGAAGCCTGCCAGCATTACCTAATGAGGTATTGACAAAAATTAAGTAGTTATTCAGTAAAGATATGTCTGCTGCATCAATCTATGAGAAACAAGTGGAAAATAAGCCAACATAAATTGTCAAATGTCAGCCTCTGTGAAACTGCTCCTCAAAAATTTTCTATATAAATATCTAACTTTTTATTATGATTTCTGGAATTTTGATGGTCTTTCAATTTTAACATGTTTTAAGTCAGGAAAGCAAACATTTTCCATGTATAGGTAAAAAGTTAACATTAACAAGAAGAAAAAAAATCACTCAGTCTTCACATGAAATTCTGTCCATCCAAACTGTCATGTCAATTTATGTTTTCATTGCCCAGGTTTTGTTTAGGCAGCCATGTTGTTCAGTTTCATGAGTGGGGCTTCCTTGACATACCTGGAAAACACAACCACTTAATGTCTGAAGGAGAGAAAATTAGTTTTTCCCAGGGGTGAGCCTTTCAATTGTTATCTAATATAGCAAGTGGTCTTCCCTAAAACATATACATACAAACAGAGTTATATATATTTAAAGAATAATGGTCCATTAATTTGAGATGGAATGGGGAGGAGAGACATGGGAGTAAGTGGCAGAAAGACATGGAGAGGAGAAATGATTTAACTATATCTTAATTTAAATTTAAAAAATTAAAAAGAGAAAGGTCAGTGCCTAGAAGTGACATGGTATTGGGTTTTAGAGTATTGATGCATTTTAAAACCTTTTCTTTCGAATGAAGACCTGAATTTACCCTTTAGAACATGCCACACTATACATTTTATCAACTCTCTAGGCATTCAACTGCCTGCTTCCAGGGACCTTACCTTCCTAATGCTCGTCTCGTGGTTATGTCAGGGTTCTGTGTAACCACTAACCACCTTCAAACAAACAAACCAACCAACCAACCAACCAACAAACAAACTCATTTTACCATCATTCCAACCAAATTAAACAGGAGATACTAACTTCTTCCTCTGAGTGCCTCAACTTTTAGTTCCTTTCATCAAATTTCTTGAGGACAATGCTTATTTAGGAGAGGCAATGTATCTGTAAATACATTATGACAACCTCTCTTCAAATCATCACATGCATGGTGAAGCCTATTCTCCACTTCCATTATAGATCTTTACATTTCCCTACTTGATACACTAAACATTTGGGATTTCCCCCATGGGTCTGCTTCCTAATTGTTAATGAGCTTGGATGATCTCACTTTATTTAATTCCTTTTTATTTCCATTAGATTCTTCACTGGGTACCATCTTCTACAGCTTATCATTTTCATCCTCTATGATTTCTGTGCCTGAAATCACTGTCTTCTTTGCTGCCTTTTCTACCATCACCAGTGACTTAGACATTGTATCAGATATGCTGACTTATCCCAACTCATCTACTTCACTTATCTGACCCTCAGCTCTGACAGCTATCATCACCCTGTGAGTACACTCATATCCTGGATCTTTATCCAACACCTCCACAATTTCACTGGCTCTCATTTCTGGCATTTCCATCAACTGTAAGCCACCCAATATGGGTCCTGTGAATCAAACTCTGGCTCTGTAAGAACAGAAAGAGCTCAACTGCTTATTACAGATCCTTCAATCCATATTCTCTATTTCTTTAACTATAATTTTGCTTTCAGTAAGCTTTCCTCCTATTCATTTTTGTATTTTGTTTCATTTATTTTTTGAAAAAAAAATAACTGTATATATTTGGAGGTATAATAAAGTCTCTCTCTTTATTTGTATGTATGTGTGTATGTGTATATACGTGCATATATATGTGTGTTTGTGTTGTAGAATAATAATTTGGCTAATGAAAACATCCCTCATGCTACTTGTTATATTCCTTTAGTATATGTACATAGTAGCTGACTATACCCACTCTGTTGTATGAAAGAAGAATAACAATTACATTGCAACAGGTGATACCAGAAAGATATATATCATTTGCTAACAATGGTACCTGAGAACCTGGAAACATCAATACAAACAGGAGAATAAGTTTTTCTTAGTTTTTTTAATGACCCCTGCCAGGAATGAATGCCTGTAGTACCATCCGGCTAGTCACTTCATTGAAATACTGGACTAAGAATATTTCATGGCCTCCTTGCTTCACCCAACAGTGTCTTGCAATGTCTCCCAAAGAATATGTCTGGGTAGCTGTCTAATCAATTCTCTCCTTGAATAATCTCAAAGTCAAACTCAAGAGAAAATAATAAGATTCCTTTCTAATTAATATTTGCCATCAAGTACTGAAAATAACAGCATTTTGAGCCTGAAGTGTCCCAGTTGTTCTGTAAAATTGTTCTTGTCAACACTATGTACCCACATTTCTCCAACAAGTACTTCTTGCAACTCAAACAACAACCACAAATACAAACTAACAATACATTGATTCTTAAATAAGTTATCAACCCATGACTTGTCTGTAAAATATCTATCCACAAAATAACTACCACTAGGCCCAAAGCACCAAACATAATTTTTACAATTTTTACTCTGTGTATAGATAACAATATGGAATTGACATATTTCTAGGAAATCTCCCTTGCTCCCCTCTACAGTCTCACATTTATTTTAAACTGACTGGTTTTTGATCTTTCCCTTGCACTGTATATTTTCCATTGAGTAGTTACTCATTCAAATCTTAGTTTTTTCCATCATAACAGTACAAGTAATTCTTGAGTAAACACATATTTGTTTACCTTTTAGTTAAGGCTATTATGACTTTTCATATGTAGATAAGGTCAGGCTTCAATCTAAGTTTTAATAGACACCCTAGGTGGTTCTGGTCTTCTGTAAAACAAACCAAAATGAAGCAAAACAAAACAAAACAAAACAAAATAAAAACAGAAAACCCATATATATATATATATATATATATATATATATATATATATATATATAATACATGTATGGGCACCATGTTTAGTGCCTGCAGAGGCTAGGAAAATGCATCAGACCCCCTGAACTAGAGATGCAGACAGCTGTGACCCATCCAGTGTGAATTCTGGCCCTGTAAGAACAACAAATGCTTTTGACTACTGAATAATCACTCTAGTCCCGCAATCCAACTGTTAAGAATGTTACTTTATGATGAATGATGCTTAGAAATAGACAAATAATTTCAATTGGGAAGCATCATATTACTGTCTTAGTCACTGTTCTATTGCTGTGAAGAGACACCATGATCATGACAACTCTTATAAAAAGAAAGCAATTATGGATCTTGCTTACATACAGTCCAAGAAGTTTAGTTCCTTTTCATCATAGCAGCAAGTATAATGACATGCAGGCAGTCATGTTGCTGGACAAGTGGCAGAGAGTTCTACAATGGATCCACAGGGAGAACAAAGAGAAAGACAATGGGCCTGGCTTGAGCTTTTGAATTCTCAAAACAGACCCACAGTGACACACTTTTTCTAACATGACCACACTCCTAATCCCTCCCAAATAGTGGCACTCCAGGATAACTAAACATTCAAAAATATGTGAGCCTATGTGGGTCATTCTTATTCAAAACATCACAACTACCATGGACTTACTTATTAACATACTTATTCTACTACTAATCTCTCTGCAAATGTGTTGTAGTAGGAAAGTCTTCTAGAAGATGTAATAGTTTTTTTTTACATCCCTTTGGATACTGTAATAGACTATGTCCCCAGGAGGTGAATTTTCAATATTACCTCTGTCCCCGAAACAAATCAAGAGACTGAGGCTGACCCATCACAAATCTTTCTTTGTATGCTTTAGTGTATCTGTTTCTTTCTGATGTTTGGAGTTCATATTTATGGTTTAATTACTTATGGATTTACTACACCAAACAATACATAAATATAGAAATAGTAGCAACAAAAATAGTAGCATTTGACAAATTTTTTTTAAGGCTGAATGGGGAAATGAGGATCCATATGTAAAAATATATTTCAAATTTATACTACATAAAAATCAATAAAAATGAGTCAAATTAAACTGTTAAAATATAAAGGAAAGATCCAAGATATCAGCATAATTTTATACTTATTAGATTCCCCAAATCATAGGCAACAAAAGCAAAAATAAACATATGAGATCATATCATATTAAAAAGCTACTCAGTAATAAGTCAATAGAGATGAGGCAGGCAGAAAAACTGGAGAAGATATTTGTAAATGGCTCATTGGAGGAGGTACTAATAATATCCAGAATTTATCATGGGGCTTGCATAAAATAGAATGGGAACAGAACAAATAATTTGATTAAAAATGGCAAATTCTATAAATAGACATTCCTCAAAAGATACATAAGTAGTCAACAAGTATATGAAAAGATGTTCAATGTCTCTATTCATTATGGAAATGTGAATCCAAACAAATGGAGTATGTCAGTGTAGTCAGAAATAAAACAAAAATAACAAATGCTGCTAAAGAGGTGAAGACAGAGGAGCACTTACAAGGCTAATGCGACTGAAAACTAGAACATGCATTCTGGAAAGCAGTATGGCACCCCTCCCTCATCTCAAAGCTGCCTATCATTTACTACAGCAATGCCACAACTAAGGACATACCCAAAGGGAATGAAATCACACTCTCAAAAATGTATCTGTACTTCTACATTTATTATATCCCATTTACCAATATTTCAGACACAGAGCTTATCGGAATGCCCATTCCAAGGACAGATGGATTAAAGAAAACACAGTGTGTACATACATATGTCTATATACATGTCATATTACTTACTGATAAAAACACAGTTTTATTGTTTGTAGCAGCATGGATGTAAGGAAATGGTAGCATGTTAAGTAAAATAAAACAAATGGATGAAAATCATTATTGGAGAATGAAATATTTGATTTCTTAGTAGATAGAAGAGTAGCCCTTGGTATTAGGAAGGATAATCAGCTAGAAGAACACAGAGACAGCAGACACAGAGACGGTTACACAGGAAGAGTAAAATTCTCATTCTCTTCAGCCTACAATTGGGATAATAGTTTAATTATTTATATTGATTGAAAAGTTCCTGCATGAATTAAATGCATTCTGATAAAATTTACCTTCTTTTCACCACCCTTCAATTCTTTGCTATCTTTCCAAAACTTGCTTCCAACTTTCATGTTTTCTTTTGAATTTTTTTTTATTTTATTAGTCCTTTGATAATTTTAAAAAATAAAATTATATTATATTATAATGTATGTATATGTATATATCTCCTGAGAGGCTCTGACAATACCTGACCAATACAGATGTAGAGGCTCACAGCCATTCATTGAACTGAGTACACGGTCCCCAATGAAGGAGTTAGAGAAAGGTTCTATGGAGCTGAAGGGTTTGCAGCCCTTTAGGACGAACAACAATTACTAACTAGTACCCTCAGAGCTCTCAGGGACCCAACCACCAATCAAGGACTATACATGGTGGGACTGAATGTTCTGGCAGCATGTGTATAGTAGAGGATCGCAAATTCGATCATCTATAGGAGGAAAGGACCTCGACCTTGTGAAGGTTTTGTGCCCCAGTGTAGGGGAATGCCAGGGCCAATAAGTGGGAGAGGGTGGGGTTGCAGGCATGGGGAGGGGGGAGGCAAAAGGGGTTCGTTCTTGTTGTTTTTGTTTGTTTGTTTGTTTGTTGTTTTTGGAGGGGAATCTGGGAAAGGAGAAATTTACATGTAAATAAAGAAAATATCTAAAAAAATAAAATAAATAAAATTATATTATAATGTATGTATATGTACATATGTTTGTGTATATATGATGTACTTCTTTACTATGATGAGTACATCTATAGAATGTATTTATATGTATATACATGTTGTACTTAAGTAAATATATGTACATATATTTATATTTTTAACCCATTTCTGATTGCCTAGGCCTACAAGGTTATAAGACAACCTACTGGAGCATGTGAATCAATGAGCCCCTCCCCAATAAATGTTGTGAGCTGGGAAAGCAGGGTTTTTTTTCACATTCACAAAGAGATCATATGTAAAAAGACACTGTCATATCTAGCGACTCTTGTTTTACTGAAAGTGTTTACTCCCTCTGGCTCCTACATTTTTTCTGACCCATTTTCTGAGATTATCCCCAAGCTTTACATGGAACTGGTGCTCTATAGCTGTCCCATTTAAAGCTAGGCACTCACAGATTATTATATCTCTACATTTGGTGAGCATTGGTTCTCTGCATTAATTACCTTCTAATACAAGAAGTTCCTCTGGGGAGGGTTGAGCAATGTAGTTAATTTATGGGTTTAAAATAATAACTTGGAGGGATTTATTACTATCTCCATTTATTAAAATAATGTTACTATGTTCTCCCCAAGGGCCAATGACCTAGCCAGCAACATTTTTGTATTGTTTTGTTTGGGGGAGGGGGTGGTATCAGTCAATGGTACCAGGAATGAGTTCTATCTTGAAGAGTGAGCTTTAAAAACAATCACGAAATGGTTGGTTACTCCCACAATATTCCTATTACTGTTGCACCACTGGGCATATCTTTTCAGGCCTGTTATTATAGCTCACAGAATTCACAGCTGGATAAACCTGATGGCTATTTTTCTCTTCTGGTAGCATTTTCTATTAATCTGAAAGCTATCCAGTAAGCATGAAATTTCAGGTCAGTACCAGCTTGATTTCTCCACATTCTATGACTTTAGTATGTAGTGTCTTTAGCAACAGCTTGTAATTCTGTGTGTGTGTGTGGGGGGGGTAAATCTATGAGGTTTTATGGCTTATGGTATTGGGGAAAGGTGTTAAAGTATTATTGTTGCCACATAAAGGGGTGATTCTGTTTAGACCTCTTTTATATGCACAGGCAAGTTTCTAGAGTAGTAGCTTTCCATGTGGCATTTTTCAAAGCTCTTTAGTTTTAGTAATCCTTCCTCATCTCTACACTGCCCTCCCATTCCACTCCATTTAACCCTTCCTATTTCATTATTCCTCTTTCCACAATTATTTTTTATAAAGAACCCGAAATCATTCAAAGTTTTCAATACAGACAGAATAATAAATTCTTAAAGATATAAAAGCAATTACTCCTATTTTATCGTCACACATTGCACAGAACTGTTAAATCACATTGTACCAATAAATATACATTAAATATCAACTGAAAATTAGAACCAGGGGAAACATGCTCCTTCTCCTCACAAGGACCCCATGTCAAGCATCAGAACCCACACACGGCAGTAAACATTTGTAACTGTAGACAGGCAGATCCTTGGGCTCACTAGTCATTTAGCCTAGGATCCTTGGAAAGTCCTAGGTCACTGATAGATCCTGTCTCAAACTCACACATTCATACAAACCATAAAAAAAATAATATTTTTCTTGCTGATAGTACTCCTCATTTGGGAAAGTTAACTTGTGCTGGACTGAGGTGGTTCTTAGCACAATGCTATCCAGGAACCTCCTGTGTCAGACCATTGTGGTGAGCTCTTCAAACTTTCAGATTCCCAAGAACCCTCTAAAGCAATCAAATAGATCCTGGAAATCTTTGACTCTCATCCTCAGGTGACTACAGAGCCTACACAATTCCTTGGGCAGCATACCAGCCTCAGAGCACTAACCAGAATAAGTTGAAGAACTTTTATGAACCCTTTAGGTTCATCTCTGAGTTTAATCAAAACCTGATGAAGGTAGAAAAAGCAAATGCAACTTCTGTTTTAGAAAGCTCTTCTGATAACTGCTTTTGAAATGGGAGTTCAAAGTGAAAGGATGAGTGTTTGGTTGTCCTAAGTTTTCTGTAAAATTGAACTATGAAATATTCTTCTTGACTTGAAATTTCCCTTTCCTGTTGGAGAAAAGCCTCCACATTATTCCATATTATTCAATATTTGATTATAGAGCATGATGTGCATATTTATAGCCTTTTAAATTTCTTAAGTTTGTCACATAGATTCATTTTTGACAGTTTTCATTCCATTATATATTTTTTTAAACAGTGAGGCAACTGGGTTTTTTGTTTATACCAGTTCAGTACCCAACTATTAATGATCCAAGCTAGGAAGTGTGCTGATAAGAGACTATTTGGTCATTGAAATTTCTCAGACTTACATGAACTGAAAATTCCTGGAATTTCTCCTCAACTGGATGCATGGCTCACATACAAATCTACAATGAAATGAGGCCAAGCCCCTCTCCATATACCTGCTAGTTACCCAAAATACTTCTGTTATAAATCATGCATCATTATACAGGGACATTTTATGTATGGAATTACCACCTGTCTTAGTCAGGGTTTTTATTTCTGTACAAACATCATGACCAAGAAGCAAGTTGGGGAGGAAAGGGTTTATTCAGCTTATTTTTACATGGCTGTTAATCACCAGAGGAAGTCAGGACTGGAACTCAAGCAGGTCAGGAAGCAGGAGCTAATGCAGAGGCCATGGAGAGATGTTCCTTACTGGCTTGCTTCCTCCTGGCTCGCTCAGCCTGCTCTTTTATAGAACCCAAGACTTCCAGCCCAGGGATGGCACTACCCCCTTAATCACTAATTGAGAAAATGCCCCACAGCTGGATCTCATGGAGGCATTTCCCCAACTAAAGCTCCTTTTTCTGTGATAACTCCACCCTGTGTCAAGTTGACACACAAAACTAGCCAGTACACCACCCTTTTAATTTTCTGAATGACATTGTCTACATAGAGTTGCTAATTCCATGTTTCAAAAACTGTGTTCACAATATGTTACTTCTAATTTATTTTGCCTGCAATCATTTTATTAGAAATTCTGAAGGGTATGTCAGATACATCCTTTGATTTCATTATTTTTTTGTGTGTTTAGATGCCTTTAGTTGATTTAAAAACCTACAAATTTATTAATATAGTACTATGAGTCGACTTTCTATTTCTGTACCAAAATACACGATATCAATAACTAATGAGAAAAGGTTTAGTTTGACTCATTTTTCAAGGTTGTCATCCATGTTGGTTGGCTATGTGACTTAAGATCTATGAGAATAAGTAGAGAAGAGAGGTGTTTAACTTCTAGTGAGCAGAAAAAAAATATAAAAAAAAAGAAAGGGGCAAAGGCCTGATATCCCCTTCAAGCTGTGCTTCCCCTGACAGGAATCCTTCCCACAAGGCTCCCTATTGTTTTATAGATCCATTATCATTGCCACAAGCTGGTGACCAATATTTTGACGCAGAGGCCTTTGAAGGACCCTTATTATAAATCCCAGCAAACAAATCCCAACTTTTGCCTACAATTTAAATCTTTTAATATCCCTGTCCTTTTATACCTTTCAAGAGCAGCCAACCTTGTTTTACTCTATAAGTTTTTCCAAAACCACCCACTAATCCCTCTGCCTTTTTAATAAAATTATATGCTATCTATGTTTATGTCTCCCATGTACTCAGATTTATTTCTTTGAATTGAACCTTCCTGTGCCAGCATTACATTGTAGATTAACACCGCTTTACATTTCATTCTCTGCTAAAGCAAATTTCTTTTATTTAGTCCCATATTTTAGAGATGATTTAGCTAGTTCTGATTCTATAGTTAGCCATGGTAATTTACAGAACTTGTCATCTTAGAAAGATTCTTTTTATACAAATTTCTGTGACTCAGGAGGCAAGTGCTATTTCTTCATGCCAGTAGTATATTTCTCTCTCTCTCTCTCTCTCTCTCTCTCGTTCTCTCTCATTCTCCCCCTCCTCCCTCTCTCTCTTTCTGTCTGCTATTTGTATATTTTTCTGTGGTTTGATTACTTTCACAGGCTTGTTATGATACTCTATCATACTTTAGGGCTGTTGACAACAGAAAGCCACGCAGTAGATATAGGATACATCTCCTTTACTGACCTCTTTGCATTTCCCAAAATGTTTTCTGCCATTTTGGAGGCATTCTGTTGGGCAAATGATCATTTAATCTGTAAAAAGATAAATAAAAAAGTTTACAATGCCCATTTCTTTTTTTTTCCATCTTATTGCATTGTTTGGGATGTTTGTTTATTTTTTTTGTTTTCATTTTAAATGACTACAGTGGTGATAGGAAGCTTTCTGCCATTTATAATCAAAAAGTAGATTCACACTGATTCTCAGTCTCCATTGGTAACCTGAAGATGTAATAGTTTTTCAATTTTATTATCATTATATATTGGGTTTTACTAAGATGGTTCATATTTTTTTCTTTTATTATTATTAATCATTCCATTCATTTACATTTCAAATGATATCCCACTTCCAGATTAATCCCTTCAACAACCCACCCCCCATCCTATGATATCTCACTTTCTGGTTACACCTCCACCACCATCCCCATCCCACATCTGCCCTCTCTTCTCCCTTTTGCCAGTATGAGAGTACTTCTCCCACCCATCCAAACCCTCTCACCCCACTGCTCCAGAAACCCCCTACTCTGGGGCATCAAACCTCTCTGGGACCAAGGGTCTCCCCTCTCCTTGCTGTTGGGTAAGGCCATCCTCTGCTACATTTGTAGCTGGACTCAAAGATCCCTCTAGGCACACTTCTTGGTTGATGGTCTAGTCTCTGGGAGAACTGGGTAGCTGTTCTTCCAATGGGCTTGCAATTCCCCTCTGCTCCTCCAGGCCTTCTGCCAGATTCCCCACTGCGTTCAGCCTGATGGTTGGCTCCAAGCATCCGCCTCTGTTTGGTCAGTTGCTAGCCAGACCTCCCCAGGAACTGCCACACTTGGTTCCTGTCTATACGTGCTTCTCGACCACAGCAACAGCATTGGATTTGGTGTTTGCAAACAAAATGTATCACCAGGTGGGACCGTTTCATGGTTGGCCCTTCCTTTAGTCTCTGTTCCATTTTTTTTTGTTCCTATTCTTCCTTTAGACAAAAACATTTCTGGGTTAAAAAAAAATTTTTTTTTTAGATGGGTGGGTGGCCCCATCCCTCAAACTGGAGCTGTGCCTATCTACTGAAGGTGGTCTCCACAGGTTCTATCTTCTACTTTTCTATGCATTATGGCTAAAGCCATTCCCATTGGGTCCTGGAAGCCTCATATTTCTCTGGTATCTGGGACCCTCCAGTGAATATCCCAATTTCTCATCCTCCCTGCTACCGATTTTTATTTGATTTCCTGACCCTCTGTACCTCTCTCAGGTCTTCTCCAGGTTCTGATACTTCCATCCCTATTTCTCCTCCTCTTTTACCCCTCACTTGTCCCCCTATTCTTCCATCTCCCACAATCATCCTGTCCCCCCATCACACAAGACTGAAGCAAAAAACCCCTGATCCCATTTCCTTCTATACTCCATATGGGCTGTAGGCTGTATCATAGGCACTGTGAGATTTTGGGTTAGTATCCACTTGTCAGTGAGTACATACCATGTGTGTTCTTTTGTGTCTTGGTTACCTCACTCAAGATATTTCCTAGTTTCATCCATTTGCCTGCGAAATTCATGAAGTCATTGTTTTTAATTGCTGTGTAGTACTCCATTGTTTATATATACTACATATTCTGTATCCATTCTTCTATTGAGAGACACCTGGGTTGTTTCCAGCTTCTGGCTATTATAAATAAGGCTGCTATGAACATAGTGGGACAGGTGTCCTCGTTATCTATTGGAGCATCTTTTGGGTATATGCCCAGGAGTGTTATGGCTGGGACTTCAGGTAATACTAGGTCCAATTTTCTGAGGAACCATCAAACTGATTTCCAGAGTGGTTGCAATCCCACCAACAATGGACAAGTGTTCTTCTTTCTCCACATCCTTGACAGCATTTGCTGTCACCTGCATTTTAGCCATTCTGACTGGTATAAGGTGGAATCTAAGGGTTGTTTTGATTTGCATTTTCCTGATGACTGAGGATGTTGGATATTTCTTTAAGTGTTTCTCAGCCATTTGAGATTCCTCTGTTGAGAATTTTCTATTTAGCTCTGCACTCCACTTTTTAATAGGGTTATTTGGTTCTCTGGAGTCTGCCTTCTTGAGTTCTTTGTGTATTTTGGATATTAGCCCTCTATTGTATGTAGGATTGGTAAATATCTTTTCCCAATTTGTTGGTTTCCATTTTGTCCTATTGATAATGTCCCTTGTTTTACAGAAGCCATTGGTGTTTTGTTCAGAAAGTTTTCTCCTGTGCTCAAGTATTCAAAACTCTTCCCTACTCTCTCTTCTATTAGATTCTGTGTATCTGGTTTTATGTGGAGGTCCTTGATCCACTTGGACTTAAGCTTTGTGCAAGGAAATAGGTATGAATCAATTTGCATTCTTTTATGTTGATCACCAGTTGAAGCATTGTTGAAAAATGTTCTTTTTTACACTGAATGCTTTTAGCTTCTTTGTTGAAGATCAAGTGACCATAGGTGTGTGGTTCATCTCTGGGTCTTCAATTCTATTCCATTGATCTATCTGCCTGTCACTGTACCAATGCCATGCTGTTTTTATCGCTATTGCTCTATAGTATAGCTTGAGGACAGAGATGATGATTCCCACAGATTTTCTTTTATTGTTGAGAGTAGTTTTTGCTCTCCTAGGTTTTTTGTTATTCCAAATGAATTTAAGAGTTGCCTTTTCTAAGTCTATGTAGAATTGAGTTGAAATTTTGATGGGGATTACAGTGAATCTGTAGCTTTTGGTAATATGGTCATTTTTACTATATTAATCCTATCAATCCATGAGCATAGGAGATCTTTCCATCTTCTGAGGTCTTCTTCAATCTCTTCCTTCAGAGACTTGAAGTTCTTTTCATACAGATCTTTCTCTTGCTTGGTTAGAGTCACACCAAGATATTTTATATTGCTTGTGACTATTGTGAAGGGTGTTGTTTCCGTAATTTCTTTCTCATCCTTCTTATCTCTATTTTTTTCTTTTTCTCATCGTATTGCATTGTTTGGGATGTTTGTCTGTTTGCTTGTTTTTGTTTGTTTTAAATGACCACAATGGTGATAGGAATCTTCTGCCATTTATAATCAAAAAGTTGATTCACACTGATTCTCAGTCTCAATTTGAAACTTGAAGATATAATAGATTTTTAATTTTATTGTGATTATATATTGGGTTTTACTAAGTTGTTTCACAAATTTTTATGATAGTCACTTGTTTTATATTCCATACTCCATTAATATCATAGATAGCACTCAATGATTTTCTCATAATCAGCTATATTTATCCCATTGTAATGAGTTTTATAATGACTTATTATAGCATATAATATTTACATAAGAATTGGCAACAATTTTAAGGGTGAAATACTGTTTATTAATATTATTTTACGGCTGGTATCAGAGTTATGGGATCAAGATTAATCTGTTCTTAAAAATTTTAAAGAAAAATATTAAATACTACTTATACTTCTTCGCAACAAAGATTGGATTCTACTTTAATTTATTTAATGTACTTTCTGTTTAGTGTGTCATTTAAGCCCTTTGCAATAGAGAGAAATAAAGAATTTTGAAAATATTTTGATATAGTTGTATACTCTCATTTTAAAATTGCAGAAAATTGCCAATAATTTCATTTACATCAATTTGCCTCCTGTCTT
This sequence comes from Montemys delectorum, assembly GCA_019843815.1. Taxonomy (NCBI): domain Eukaryota; kingdom Metazoa; phylum Chordata; class Mammalia; order Rodentia; family Muridae; genus Montemys; species Montemys delectorum. The sequence goes on along the minus strand of JADRCD010197114.1, from coordinate 2,667 downwards.
CTTATTGCTTTATTTGTATTTTCTTAACTGTAGTATATGTGCATATGCACACGTGATAGGAATACACATGTGGTGGTCAAAGGATAAATTTCCAGAGTCAGTTCTGTCCTCCTGCCCTTCACAGTCAAGTCAGTAGACATACACAGCTAACACCTTTATCCACTGAGCCACTTCATTGGCCCTTCCTACTTTTTAGTATGTCAATGCCATTTCTTTTTATTTCTTTCATAAAAATGTTGCTTAATTAATCTCTTCTATTGTTCTCATTATCTTTAAACTTCATTATCCTTTAAAGTACCTTCTTTATGTCAGGGATTACACTGAAACCAGTTTTTTTTTCTTTTTCTTTTTTTTTTTTAGCTGATCTCAAAGTGCTCATTTGCTTTCTACTTCCTTGGCTGTTAATAAATGTGCTTTCAGATTTATATGCCTTTACTAGCTATTCTTTACACATTCTGGTATGCTTTACTATTCAGTTCAAAGAATTCTGGTATTTTCTAGAGTTTCATCAACACAAATGTTACTCCCATGCTCCTTTGTTTTCATTCTACTATTGATAGTGGATTTCTACATATCAGGTAAGATAATCACTTGAACGTGTTTGCCTCTATGGAATTTGGTACATGGTCTGTGTATTTGAGTGACTATGCGAGCCCTATGTCCAAACACAACACAAACAATGCGAACCTCTATTTGTTGTATATACATTTCTCTATATATCACTTAAACATATTTTATCATGTATTGACCATCAACATATGACACTGCTTGGCAACAGCTCACTCAGTGAGATGTTTTTGATGTTTCAAAAACAAACACAAACGCATATCACCAAGAGCTCCCATTCATTCTTCAAACCACAGGATTCTCCTCTAGGTTACTGTCTTCTACTTCCTTGGACCTCACCTTTTCTTCTACAGGGTTTTCCCAAAATTTAATGTAATGTTTCTATGGCATGCACACATAGCGCACCTATTGCTAGCTGGAAAAGGTAGTAGAGTGTCACAGTAGCTCAATGTTTTGCATATTCTATACTATGACTAGATATACCTGATGTAATTTTTTCCATATTGAAATACTTTAATATTTTTCAACTATAGATAACCTTGATGACTAGCTTATAAAAAATTAGTGTTTCTTTAACAAAAACAAATAAGTACAAAAGTAATTTTTTCTCCTAATCATTCATATAAACCAATGTATATGGAAGTATATATGCGGTTTTCAAGCCAAAGACAGTACTTTTATAAAGTAATACATGATAGGCTCTATTTATTTACAAATCCATTTGTCTCCTGTGTATATATGTGTACAGTATGCATAAGCATAGGTGCATTCACCTGTGTGAATCCATGTGGAGGCCAGAGACTGACTTCCATATCTTCTTTTTTTTTTTTTCATTTTTTTTAATTAGGTATTTTCTTTATTTACATGTACATTTTCCCTTTCTCATTTTCCCCTCCAAAACAAACAAACAAACAAACAAAAACAAGAACAAACCCCTTTTGCCTCCCCCCTCCCCATGCCTGTCACCCCACCCTCTCCCACTTATTGGCCCTTGCATTCCCCTACACTGGGGCACAAAACCTTCACAAGGCCGGCCGAGGTCCTTTCCTCCTATTGATGATTGAATTTGCAATCCTCTACTATATACCTGCTGCCAGTACATTCAATCCCACCCTTTAACCCTACTTTCTTAATTTATCGGTTTAGATAGTGTCTCTCGCTCAATCTAGAACACTCTGTTTAGATGAGACAGAATGACCAGCAGATCCCCTGGACTACTCCTGTGTTGTATTTACAGACATACACTGCAATGCTTGGCTTTTAGATGAAGGCTAGCTATCCAAAGTCAGGTATTCATGCTTGTAAGGTTAGCACTTTACTAGCTCAGTCCTCTCTCCAGCCCCTCCAGGACATTTAAATAACTTTTTAAATAGGAATACTTTACTAAAGTATGGAGAATAATATTTTTTAACCTTTTCTCTATTTCTTTAAATTCTAATAAAAAAAACTGCATACATATATTGTATAAAAGAGTTTAATAGACCTAAGCACCTTGAACTTACTTCTGTAGTCACACTGATAGCACATCCATTCTTTAATACAGTGAAATTTCTGTCTCTGCTTCTGTTTGTGTTTGTATATGTATGTATTTGTGGTAAAACTTTACATTTGTATTTAAGGCTTTATATATGTTTGTACATATGGAATAGTATTAGAAATTTTTACATTTTATTTTAAGAGTAAAAGAAAAGGGGCTCATTAGAAGGCCCTGATAATACTTAATTAATGTAAAGATTCAATAATAAACCTATCCATATATTCGAACATCTACACATGAAATTTTCAATATCTAAGTAATTTTTATCTTACAAATAGAAAATTCATATAATTTTATCCATATGAAGCTTAGAGTGAACAGTTATTCACTTTTGATCTAATCAAATTTGTACTTGTTGAGCATAAATATTATTATATTGTTAATGGCTTTAAACAGAAAGAAATACTTAATTTCCCTCACACATTTAGGACATACATTTGGAATTATATTTATTTGTGTATTCTAGTAGCAAAGAATTTCATTGTTTCCTAATCTTCAAGTGACAGTTGTTCTATACAAACAATAGCTTCACACAGTCATTTGCACTTTTTTTTTTTTTTTTT
>JADRCD010197113.1:21114-98314 GCA_019843815.1 Montemys delectorum | reverse complement strand
GGGGGGGGGGAGATTCCAGGAAATACAAAGGCATGCTTCCCACTAGAAAACCATCTTACATCGACCGTGCCTTTGATTTTATAATTAGAACTGTTTATTTTTAGGATATAGGCAACTCTTTAAAGTTAACACCGTATTTAATCCTCTTTGCCTTACACAAACACAGATGAAAACCATACTGAAATGTGGTCCTGGGTGATGGGCCTGGGCATCTTCAGGCTACATGACTTGCCTCCCTCTGCTAAGACTGCCTGCAGTTGTATTTGCTGCAGCACAAGTTAGATAGTGGTAGCCGGTAGACTTTCTGTGCCATCGAGAGTAGCTGAAGCCTTGAATACCACTTCCTGCCAAGTCCCTGCTATGTACTAGATACCTACTCTTCTTTTTTCCAGTTGGCTATGGTGGGGTGTGGCACTTCCTAGGATAATACAGAGCCATCTTCCCCTGTCTGTCTAAACTGGATTTGCAGGTGGGACTCCAACTTGAGTATGAGCCTTGGCAGAACATAGCCCTGAACAAGATGATCATTACCACACAGATTTAGGAACTCAGCCTGTCCTCTGTGAGCACAGACAGAATTCGCTGTACACCTATTCCTGGTTTATATATGTGAACCTTATATTTCCGTAGCAGCATCTTGGAGGTATTTAACCATTATATAAAAGTAAATGTGTTGTCATTTGGAGTTAAACCCTTTAAAGCCTTTATTGACAATTAACGATGGGTTTTATTTAGAGTTTCCTTATGAGTTACTGAGAATTGCAGAGTTTTGCAATCCTTCCCTTGACCCTTCCCCATCCCCACTTCATATAAACACAGGAGGGTGAGAGGAATGAGGCGTGGTTGTGTTCTCTAGGTACAGAGCTACAGCCCTAGGAGCTGATACAATGCGCATGGGGTGACTCGTGTTGACAGTGTGGTGTATTTAAAGTACAGATCCTCAAATATCCATTTGGCTGTTCCTATCACAAAGGCATGATGAATGCTTAAGGTGCAGGATATGCTAATTACATTCAGTAGATCATTGTATAATGTAAAGACATGGAAACATCACATAGCACTTGGCAAATACACTGAATTATTATGTGTCAATCAAAAATAAACTTGAGGAAACATATGTGGAAAATCCATGTGTTATATATACATGCCTAAATGATCTTAGCTGCCAAGGTTTATCTTATTCTTGCTAATTGCTGTTTGGTATGCAAAATGACTTATTTAATCTTTAGAGCATTTCTTCATTCAGTAATCCTGCCTGCATTTTAAGATGAAGTTGAAGGGAACCTTTCATATAGCTAATATGGTTGAGCCAGAATGTGTGGACTCCTCCTAGTCTGACTCCAAAGCCCATTCTCTTAAGGGCTGTGTCTGAATACATTTGTGATCTGCCCGTTCCCGTTCATGCCTGTGTTTTTCCATTTGCACAACCTACAGAGACTCATTACTGAAGGCCCCTGGAACAGCCATGATAGATTTAGCAGGACTTAAAAACAAAGAAAACAACAACAACAACAACAACAACAACAACAACAGCAAAAACTAGGCTTTAAGTCCACTTAAACAGCCGGCAGAACCGAAAGCTCTGAGCAGAGGTCTGAGAATAGAGGCAGTAGTCTGTCTTTCCTGACATCTAGTAGTAATCCCCGTGTGCATAGCTAGTCACTGAAACAGCTCGTGGTTAGCTAATGTGTAACACCCTGAGATTACGCAGCACAGAGAAGGCACGTCATGTTATTTGCTTGATGCCTGGAAGAGTTAGATAAAAAGAAACATTCTTTTAGGGCCTGACAAATCCTGACACTGCCTTAGAAAATAATGGACTTTGTGGAAACATGATTATTTTCCTGTGAATGAATAATATGTTTGATTAAAACAGATCAAGTCCCTCTTTAGCAGAGGTAAGGGATGAATCTCCTTTGTATCTAATTTAGCAAACATTCATAGCATTGTGCTGGTGATTTTGCTGGACCATCACTAAGACCCATTAGCCTGTCTTGGGGGTTTGGAAGGGAGGGTCCTGAATACTGTAGAACAGGATGTCGATCTACAAGCTGCTACCAGGATCTCATATGATAGAAGTTACAAAACAATAAAGTTAGTCTTCGTAATACAGTGGACTCAGCAGACCCAGCTCTGATGAGGATGCCTCCTTACCTGCCTGCTCTCTTGTATTTGTTGGGGAGCAGCGAACAAGTGCCGGGTGGTCTTGAACTTGGAATCTTTTTATGTGCTTCATAAGTACTTATTTTAAAAAGTATTTATTGTGCTGCACAGAGAAGGGGGATTACACAAGTCGCCTCAGGGCTTGCCTGTGACCTAATGTGGCCTAGAGGGTGTGCCCAAGGATGAACAGGACTGTAAGATGACTAAGGTTCCAGGCTAAAAACAGGGAGTTTGCTGTCATTACAGATATGGGGGGTCAAGGGAAAACACCTTATTTTTATTGTTGCTGGAAATACTTGCCTATCCCTGGAGGAAACTTTTGAAATTGGGGGCCTATCTGCTTTATGAGTTTGTGTAATTGTGTGTGGCCCACTAAATGGAAGGAATTCAGCCACCAGACCCCTGTGGGTAAATCTTCAGTGTAGGAAAGAAACTAGTAATTAAACATCATGGTTGTCATTTGGAGTAAGTGACCTGTGCATGAACTGTTCACTGGCCACTTGGTGTGTTAGACACTTTACCTGAGAGTCCAGTAATGATCAATGTCTATTTCTACAGAGATTATTCTTCAAATAAATTTTTATAGCCAGATCTGGTTGTGCATGCCTGTAATCCCAGGATTTAGGAGGCTGCCACAGGAGAACTGGAGCAAGTTTGAGGCCAGCCTGAGTTTCATAGCAAATATACCACCAAGCCTGCCCTACATGCAGAACCTGGCTCAAAAATAACCAACAAAAGCTCCAAACCAAAATGTCATAGTAGAATTTCAAGAGATTAACTTGTTAAAAGTTTTTTTTTTTTTTTTTTTTTTTTTTTGAGTAACAAATGCCTGTCAGATTCCTTGACTAGGATCATTCAGCTTCAAACTGGAGAGTTTTGAGAGGAAAAGAGTCATAGAACATGGTCAGAGAAGTGGGGATGCAGTTCCATAAATGGGGTGCCCAGAGCTCATGAGGAACACAGACAGTTCTGGGCATGCATGTGGTTCTGCCAGGGCTATGGATTCCCTCTGAGCTGCTTGCTCCCTCACTCACTTTGGCCTAAACTTCATATGAGCTTCAAACCAGCATCTCTTAAAACCTCTCTTTACAATACAGTATATGCCCATCTCTCTTATAACATGTAATGTACCACTACAGGGAGGAGACCACTTGTCAAAACATCATTGTTTACACTCAAGCTTTTAGATGTCCAGAATTACAAAGAATACTTTGTTATGGCACAAGAGCTGTTGATAAGAGGAAGCCATTATTTCTAGTTCTGGAAGCAGATGAAGCCTGTTAAAACATTTGCACATAAAGGGTTCCTCCAACATGTCTCATGATCATCTCCAAATTTAGACCACAAATGATGATGTCATTACTACCCCTTCATATAAGGCATTATGTGTTAGGGTCTTAAGCCCCTGCAGATTGTGGTGTCAAGCAGGTGTGCTGGGGATTCACTAGGGAGGACTATATTTAAGACTTTCCCCATACCATTCTTTTTTTCATTAGCTTTAATTGACGTTTGATACTACACAATTAACTTAAAATACATACTAATTAATGTTGGCTCAGGTTTTTGAGGCTAAAGAATTTGTGCTTTGATTTGAAAATTTATTGAGCTCACACCCCTTCTGGAATCAAGAACTTTGTACCTCCTAGTCATATTGCTATGTTAAAAAGTGTTTGCTCTGTGTGTTGCTTGATTGGATTATGAAACACCCTCCTGGTGGCTTTTGTATTTGACATGCCCCCCTTCAACCCTTTAAAGAAAGAACAAGAAAGGAGTTCTTAGGAGTTTGAAGTTTTGCATGCTCAGGCTCTATCCTTTAGCTTCTGAGTCAATGTAGAAAGGGGCAGTGACACGTGACCATGCCCCTTGCTTGAGCAAATTGTTCGGTTCATGTGCCCAGGGCTCCTCCCCTGTAAAGCCAAAGGAATATCAGTGTCTGCAGCACACCATTTGTACTGGCTGGCTTTGTGTGTCAACTTGACACAAACTGGAATTATCACAGAGAAAGGCGCCTCCCTTGAGGAAATGCCTCCATGAGATCCAGCTGTAAGGCATTTTCTCTATTAGTGATCAAGGGGGCAGGGCCCAGCCCATGGTAGGTGGTGCCATCACTGGGCTGGTAGTCCTGAGTTCTTTAAGAAAGCAAGCTGAGCAAGCCAGGGGAAGCAAGTAAGCCAGTAAGTAACACTGCCAGCCCCCATGTCCTCTATATTAGCTCCTGCCTCCAGGTTCCTGCCCTGTGTGAGTTCCTGTCCTGACTTCCTTTGGTGATGACCAGCAATGTGGATGTGGAAGCTGAATAAACCCTTTCCTCCCCAGCTTGCTTCTTGGTCATGGTGTTTTGTGCAGGAATAACCTAAAGGGGTTAAAGGGTTTTGAACATTTTGGGGGCTTGAGTCTGTGTTCTGCTCTCATGAAATTAGTTGATCAATTTTTGGTTTTATTTTCTTTTATTAAAACTTCCCAGGACGTTTACCACTGAGAAAACGGGATTAGGATGTGCCCAAGTCAGAATGAATTGTGTCTTCTGAAACACCCACCTGGTCTTTGACCCTTTTCATTTCCCAAGTAAACAGAAACTCATCTTAGCTCTTGCTCCTAAGTATGATGTAGCTGCACCTCCATTTCTTTCCAAGGAATGTACCTGTGTCTTCTCTCTGCTGCCTGGTGCTTGTAGACAGGGGGAGAATCAGATTCATGAAGAATAAAGTGAGATTTTCCTACTCTGCGAGGGCACTTGACACTAGGACAATGTCTCTACTATATTGTGCCACTGTTGCGTTAGATTATACTGGATGGCCACTGGATAAGGCTGCTCACTACTGGAGATGGCAGGCACCACTCCGACTTGGGCCTGGTGGAACAGAAGTTTCCTTCTGCCTGTAACAGCACTATGTCAACCAGGCTGGGGGTTTGTGGTGGTGGTGGTGGTGGTGTAATTTTTAAGTAGAAAATCCCAACAGTAAAATTAAATGTTAAACAGAAGGACACATAAATGTTTAAAAGTAGTGGTTTTATCATATTGTGTAAATGGAAATTTAACAATATTTGTAAACTTATCAGTGAGGCCAATTCACAATTCTGAGATCAGGGCTTCTGGGTGACAGCTGCCATAGAACAATGACACTGATAGTATAAACTGTCTGACTTATTTCTCTATTCCATTTGGTTGTATAACTTTTGAGGACTTATCAATTACATACAAGCAATTTTGCAATAAGTATTGACAATTGCTAATCCCATTTTCTTCGTAAAGTTTTGAATTAAGTTGATCTTGAAGGTGCACACAATGAGAACTCTTTGTTTCTCCATTGAATTCCTAATAATGCAGCTGCTCACAGGTTTCATTGGTAAACAGAGCAGATAGGAGCACCTAAAACGTAGAACCCATGCCAGCCTGTGATGTCACTTCATCATGATTCACACTGGTAGGCCATTCCCTGTTATATAACTGGCCCCTGGATGCTGGGAGCATCTGTGCCAACCAGTTGTACCTGCTTCTGGCCTGGTATTTGTTTGAGAGTGATGTGTATGTAGGTCGTCGGTACAATTTTATATGAATGAACATGCACAGGCTTGAGCTCACCAAAAGAAAAAAAAATACTAAGGCAGAGTAAACTCCCCTGGTTAGTGACTCATATCTAAGTTCAGATTTACCAGAGATGGGAAGAAACACGTTCATTCGTCTAGTATCTGCACATGAAGCAACATAATACAAATGTGGTCATCAGCGTGTCTTTTGTGTGTTCACATCTGTCTTCTGTGATATTGAAAGATTAAGAAGTACTAGAACAAACAGAAAGTTGGTGTAGTCGCCTGTTGTTGATAATCACTCCAGGGAGCATAGATTTCATTGGGAGATTCAAAGTCATCACAGCTTTATACATGAACCCTAAAACTATCTGCATGTGGCTCAAGTCCCCGTCAGTCATCTGCCTGGCATTGCACACAGGATGTAGCCACCATCCTCTTACCCTGAGGAAGTGCCTTCTGTCTGTAGAGCTGAGAAAATCAAAACTCACTGTGGCTCAGGACTGTAATCCATTGAACACTCAATTTCATAGTAATGTTTCCTTCTTATTTTGACTCCTATGACATTCTAAGTTGAGATTAAACCCAGTGTTGGCAGGCCCTAGGAGGTGCTATCTGGTTCTTGTATCTACGGAATAATGTGCTCATAGCTTTAGTTCCTCTTCACCTTTAACTTCAGATCTATTGCTGCCCGATGTTACTCCACATATATTTGCCAAGAAGCCTTGACCTTTTGAGGGGAAGAGGTATACATAAATACTTCCCATGCTGTCTGACTACTTGCTCTGAAGTTGTAGTATGAGGAACGTGGGTTGGTCATCATCTTTCGTCAGTTTGTATAGCAGTCATTAGTCTCATCAGAGTGGGCTCCCTTGGAAATACTGGTGCTATTTCTAGTATCTGATGGCTAGCCTTTCCTCTGGAAAAGAAATACCAGAATTGTCAGTAATCACTAAAATCAGCAAATACTCAAAACTGATTCACAGCAGCTCATAGCTTGATTGACATTTTCAGTGAAAGGAAGATGCATGTGCTTGTGTGTGTGTGTGTGTGTGTGTGTGTGTATGTGTGTGTGTGTATGTGTATGTGTGTGTATGTGTATACACGTGTGTGCATTAGTTTGTGTGTATCGTGTATGATTTTACTCAATCTCACTTGGCCTCACTCCATCACCTTTCTTCTTAATATTGAAGGCAGGAAAAAAACCCTGCTGGGACATATGTTTTAGCTGCAGATTTATTTCATTTGTATTTTAGTTACCTTAAAAAAAAGTAACAATTGTACTGGGCCTGGGAGCATACACCTTTAATCCTAGCACTTGAGAGGCAGAGGTAGCTGGATCTCTATATTCAAGGACAGCTGGTCTATCTAGTGAGTTACATTCTAACCAGGGCTGCACAGTAGGACCCTACCTCAAAAAACCATGGTTTTTTTTTTTTTTTAATTTAAAAAATAAGTAAATACAATTACAATTTAGAGTTCTTGGTTGTAGCCTGTGAATTGCTCATGGGCTGGAATTCCTCTTCTGGAAGTAGCTCATTCTGCACATGCTAAGAAGTTCTCAATTGCCTTTCTGTTGGGTGTCTCTTGTAGCCACGCAGCCTTCTCTAACCTTTCCTGACCCACAGAGTAAGACATCCATAGTAAGTCATCTGAGTTTCCCAGGATTGCTTATGCCTCTCCACAGAGCTCTTGTCCTTGAGTCTTTCCATTGATGGTTTGCCAACTTTGCTACTCTAGTTAGACTCAGGGCTGCGCCCCACCAGTAAGCCTTGTCCAGAGCAGAGTTTTAATGCCATTGGAGAAGAACAAGGTGGCATTTCTCCTGCCACCTTGAACACAGCACATTTGCGGCCGTCCCTCTGCACAGGTGTAGCTGATTGTTTATAAACTTCCCAGCAGTGCAGTCTTAGGCGAGCTGGAGCCACAGTGTCACAGTTGGAGACTTGTCCCAGTCTGAGCATGTCTTTGCATGTTTTTATACCAAGATGAGTCATAAGAATAAACATCTTTGGGCATGATCCTGAAAGCTCTGAATCCCACTGCTGTCCACATCTGCACAAAATGTACAGGTCGACTCTGGTTCCGAATGCTGTTCCAACAAACCAGAGCCTTGGCATATTCCTTGTGGCTTTTTAACACCTTTATTTTTTTCCACTGAGACATTCACAGATATTACTGTGGCTATAGACCCCACCTGCTCTTTGCCCTTTCCCCATGAGTTTTCTGACCTCTCCTTCATTATCCCATGCCAGCAACAGAGAACTCCTTAATGTTTATCCACACACTAGACCTCTGTCTGCCTGGCCCTGACTCCCTTTTTCTCCTTGTTAAGACTCTGCTTGTGTCACTGTCTAAGCAGCCTGCCTTAGCCACCCTGTACAGAGACTAAGCTGCCTCCAGCTATGCTTGGCCTTCACAATCCCCCTTTCCTGGTACCACTTATCTGTCAGGACACCTTAACCCTCTAATACTCTGCTGTGCAAAGGCCGAGTAAGGGATAGATAGCTCAACCAGTGAGTATCTGATTGAAAGCAGGAGTGCAGTCTCCAGAACCCTCATGAAGAATGCCTGGCATGGCCATGCCCTTCCATTCACCGTGCTGGGAGGTGGAGAGAGATGGAGCCTGAGGGCGTGCTGGCTACCCAGTCTAGCCTAACTGAAAGACCCCATCTCAAAGGAGGTGGATGCTGTTCCTGAGAAGGGCACTCAAGGTTACACACATGTACAGCTCTGCACACATGTACACCTGCAGACATCGAACACATACAAGCATAAGATTTAAGAATCATATTGTATACCATTTGCTGGATATGTAGACATATATGCAAGTATCAGTAACTAGTTTTAAATTAAGAAGTAAAATGCCTCTGTATACATCCCTAAGAAGATTGGGGTGTGAATTTAGAGCCCACATAATACAGAATTATTATCTTGATGACCAAATAGAATCAATGAACTCCCCTCCCTTGCTAATCTGCTGGGAATGAATATGGATTACTCATTGTTGGGAAAGGCCTTGGCGAAGGAAGGCTTACTTTGGCCTGCCCCGTGATACATATTTTTCTCCTTCATCCTGTTTTTCTCATGTTTACTGTTACCTTGTTACATATATTTCTATAGCATCAACCACTTTTTGTGAGAAGGCAAGCCACCCATAACTGAACAGATTAAAGGATGATAAATCAGCAATCAGCTGCTTTAAGCCGCCAGCTCTGCACTGGCGAGATCAGCAAACCGAACCAGAGGTCAGGAAGCAATCAAGTGGCCACGTGCTAGCACCTTTGCCTTCTCCAGTGGAGCTGCTAATATGTAGATGAGGACACTCTTCCTGCTTGGCCTCAGAGTCCCTCCCTACTCATAGGACCACAAGTAAGTCACCAGACTCAGGATGCCAGTTAAAATCTACTCAGAACTCCCAGCAGATTCCTTCTGGCTCTGCTCCAAAGCAAGGAGAGAGAAATGGCCACTCTGCTTTCTATAGAACTACCTTGACTCATTTCAGGGTTCTTTTGGTTGGTTGGTTTGTTTTGTTGGTGGTGGTGGTGGTGGTGATGGTGATGGTGATGGTGATGGTGATGGTGATGGTGATGGTGGTGTGGTGTGTGTGTACTCGAATGCTCCTTTGGGTTTTTTTGGGGGGGGTTGGGGTTTTTATTATTATTATTATTATTATTATTATTATTATCATTATCATTAAAGCCTCCTGCACAAAACAGTAATCCCAAGTAATAATTAACTGGGCTATCTTCCAGTATCATTAAGAAATACATGCTACTAATTAATCTGGCTTTCTGATTATAGACTTTCACGTTAATGTTGGCTTTCAAGGCAACAGAATACTTTGAAATCCATTTTCTTTCTCCATAATTCAGGTTACAGTTATCAATTGTCCTTGAAGCCATTATTGGGACCAGTCATCATCAAATGTTGTGTGTGTCTTGGAATAGGCGTCTCGTCAGGCGGACAGATTGTCTCCGGGTCATTTTCCTGTATTTGGTCAGCCACAGTTGATAATCATTAGATAAATTCTTTAGATTCAACCACCACAAGGAGAAATCTAACACTTAAAATAATAGACTCCCATCAAAGCCATTACATTCCTGCCTTGGTTTTGTCTTAGTTTCATATGTTCCTTGTCATTGGTTCTTTTGATCTTTATTTTATCTTTTCCTATATGTTTCTTTATAAGCTGATCGAGACTATGCACATACATAGGCATACCCACATTCATGTGCTTATATGCCTGTGTCACATGTATATGCAGACATTGGCATACATATAAGCTTATGTGTTTGATTATAAGATAGATGCATGTAGTGCAGTCTTGTTTTAGGTCATCTTAACACAAGCTAGAATCATCTGAAAGGGGAGAGAAGCTCAATTGAGAAAATTTCCTCCAGTTAAAAAATATAAGCTTAGGGCATTTTCTTAATTACTGATTGATTGGGGGGAGGGGGAAGGCAGAGCCCCTTGTGGGTGGGGCCATTCCTGGGCTGGTGGTCCCAGTGCTATAAGAAAGCAGACTGAGCAAGCCAGTAAGCAGCACCCTCTCATGGCCTGTGCACTGGGTACTGCCTCCAGGCTCCTGCCCTGTTCTTCTTGTCCTATCTTCAGTGATGAGTCCACCCCATACTACGCTATAGTTATAGAAGAGTAAGCCAAATAAATAAACCCTTTTCTCTCCAACTTGCTTTTTCTATTGCTGGTGTTTCATCACAACAGTAGAAAACTCTAACTAGAACACATACAATTTTTATTTCTGTAAATAAAGTAATAAAAAGCATCAGCTAGAAATATTTTTGTTTCTCTTAAGAGAATATTTTAAGTGGGTTATCTTTCTGAAATACCTTACAGACAACATCAGTGCATCCAGTGTTTATTAACAAAATATTAGCAGCATAGGTTATTTTATGATTATTTCCTTTCTCTGCATTGTAAGAGCAGTAAATAGAATAATGATCTTTAATTGAATGATAATAATAAAACCATTGTTTTAAGTAATAGCATTAGAGATAATTACCATACCAGTCATTCTCTTCTCAAAGGATCAAAACGCAGATATAGTCAGTCAGTCAGTCTGTCTGTCTGTCTGTCTGTCTGTCTGCCTCTCTCTGTCCCACAAACACACACACACACACACACATACACTCCCTGCAATGGGAAGTATCTGATTATTTTACAGCTTATTTTAGCCTCTTTCTCAACCATGAGCTTTAAATTAAGATTGAGGTAATGAATGTGAAAGAGATTTACAAAGTATAAGCACGTCATCCAGGGTCAAAGGGTATCCCAGCCTCTCTCGTATGTAGTTGGGTTAGATGAATTGGCCTCACAATGCAACAAAATCTCTCCGGTTAGAAACATAATTCATGTGATAATATATGAGAGAATGCTCTCATATGGTGTTATAGATTGGTGACATTATAGCTGGGAATTACACATGTGATAAGTAGACCTTGTTGTATAGACTTGGAAGTTGGTTTTATTCACAGCGTTCCGGATTGACCTCTAGGGAGGAATTGCTGTCTTGTGTTCACCACTCTTCTGCTTAGAATAATTTCCTAGTTTCACAGTCTCACTTGATCTTTCCAGTCAATGAAGTGCATTATTGTGGTGATACTCTTGCATCACTGGATAGTACATGGATGTTAGTTACACAGGGATAAAAATAAAAGGTCAGAGCATTTCAGTAAAGAAGCATAGCGTGCTGTTGTGACCATGAACACTTGTTATATAAAAGCATGTGTGAGGATCTTCTGTTTGGACAAGGCTGGATTTACTTTGGTTTGCTATGTGGTTTGAAGTACCTTGTGAGCAATGATGTTGGGGGGGGGGGGGGGTGTTCCATGAAAGTTAAGCCTTATGAACGAAACCTTCAGAGAGAATCTAATAGTGCTCTAGGACTCTAAATGATTAATTGCTGGACCCTGGGAAGGAAAAGATGTCCATGGTCTCACTTCTGCACTGATACTCAAAGGATTCTTCTTTCTTTAGCTCAGTCATTCCTGTTCTCTCTAATACTCTTTCTCTTTCTTCCTTCCAACAGAATCTTATGTAGCCTAGACTAGCCTCTAAATCACTGAGCATCTGAGGATGACCTTGAACTCCTGATCCTCTTACCTTCCCTTCTGGAGTACAGAAAGTAAAGGCCTGTCTCACCATACTGAGTTTGTGAGGTGGTGGGGTTCGACTTGGGGCATCCTACAAGTTAGGCATGCAGTTCACCAGCTCTTGCTACATGCTAGCCCTGATACTCAATGTAAAACAAAGGATTGCTCTCTGGTAGTGCTTTTTGCGGGGGTGGAGTGGGATTTTGTTTGTGTTTAGGTTTCTTTTGTTTGTTTTTAATTTGTTTTGCTGATAGCAAAGGGATTTCTTTTCATGTATTTATATTATAGGAAACAATTTTATTTTGTCATATTTTTTCAGTATTTTGTTTTAAAATTTTATTTAAATTAATATTTATTTTAAAAGTATATAATGTTTACATTATATTTAAGTTTAATAAGTAACCCAAATGAACAACTGGTGTTGTTGTTGTTTTTTAATGGTGGCTTTAAGAGATTTTGTTTGGAACTCTATAATGTTCAAGAGATTTAGTTACTGGATCAAACAGGAACACTGGTTTCTCCTCTCCAGCTCTTTTCTTGCTTTGAGTTGTTTTCATAGTCCATCCTTAGAAGAGTAGCTTAAAACCAATGGCAGATTCAGTCATGATGAGAGTCATAAGACTGAGCATTCAGCCTTGAACTTGGTGGCAGCTTCCACCCTGTTCCCATGTTGGTGAGGCATCCTTTAAAAGGATGAGCAGAGCAGAGGCGAGCCAGCTTTCCATCAGCAGTTCAGTTCAGCCGAGGCTGACTACATATGAAGGCCACTGGGAGGGATATTTTCTGGGGTGGTTGTGTATGTGCTAAGATTCTTGTCTCCTATAGTTGTGATAAATAAAATGCCCATCTTAAGAAACCAGCAGAGTATACCACCACTGTGAAAGAATGATCAGACTACTTAGGCTCTCATGCAACATCAGGCAGGCTCACTGGCCGCTGCCCACCATCCTTGTGTTGTACTGGGAACTAAATATGCTTAGGCATACATCTGGACTAGTGTGCCCCTGTTAAAGAGTATAATTGTGATGGTGGATAGCATGGTAACCTGTCTTTGATAAGAACTGCAAAGAACCAAATACAGAGAGATGAAGAACTGAGACTGTATGGAGCACCTAACTCTGGGCAGGGTGTTACAGATGCCTCTGATTCCTGAATAGAGTTTAAGGATATGATTTACCTGAAGTGCCTTCTCCATGAATAAGTAAAAGACAGAGCATATGATTTGAAGTTAGCTTAGAAACAGAGAACTTGACTGTAAGCCTTGGGTCTGCCAGCTACTTCCAAGGGTTGGATAGAAATGAACACAGAGCAAGATGCTGAGCATTTAGGCTTCTTAAATGCACGTGAGATTGTGTTACATGGCATATGAATCAATATCCCTTACCTCAAGTCTTTTATTTTCTTAGAAGTCAGTGGTTTCAATTCCCCTTAGAGGAACTTGTCACAGTCCTGAGACACTGGCACCCTGCCTTATGGGCTTACTCTTCCTGCCTTGAAATGCTGACAACTCATTTTTCCTCTGCCTCCTGTATTTCTAGCTGCTTTTCATACAGCAGTAAGCTACAGTGTGGAAATATCTGCTGGGCCCTTTTCCCTGAGCTGCTGCCCTCCTTATATCTGTCTGTCTGCTAGGAGTCAGAGCCTGACTGTCCTGTAGGTTGTTCATCTTAGCGTGGGGGCTTCACAAGAGGTAGGAGCAGGCTTCTCATTTCATCTCCTGCCAGAATTACCACATGACTTAGAGCAAATTTTCCAGAGGCTCAGTCTCCATTTTAGCAAGATGGGGAAAGAATGCTAATGTCCTAATTTATGTTTAGCTGCTGTATATGTCCTCGTTGCCATATAGATCAAAAACCTCATGACACACATAGCTGGATGTTTCTGTAAAAATTATTGATGCCCTTTTACTTTAAGAGATCATAACGGATCACCTTTCTGGTCTGATTTTAGCATCTCACTATTCAAGCGTTATGCAAAATGATGATGCTATTTGTGTTGGTACTAGGTTCTATCATCAGAGGAAGAGTCTGTTTGGACTCTCATAAATGCTATAAGTGTAGATAACAAAATAAGATTAAAATGGTATTTAAACAGAGAGGCATAATATGGAAGTGCATCAATAAAAGGCTTATTACATGAACACTTATCTGCGAAGCTTGTGATTTGGCCATTGTACCTGACGTTGACCCAATTGTCTTGTAATATTGAATTTTCTCCTGGCTGGCATCTACATTGATTGCTGACATAGTAGGTATTGAGTAGGGATCAAATGATTTAGTTCAGAACTGTTTTACCGTTTCAATACACTTCTCATAAAACTGAAATCTGATGTCGTCCCTTGAAATTGCTTGCATTTTTGTAGAAAACCTCGGTGTCTCCATGTATTAGAGTCAGAGACTAAAGTACTCATCAGAAACATCAGAAACATCATAGATATTGGAGGGCACGAGGAAATGTGCCTCTTACCTTCTGCCTTTGGCTACAGCCAATCTGGAAGAATTCAGAAAGGTAGATACTCAGTCTGAGGTGACCGTTCCTGCAGGATAAACTGTCGTCTTCAGTGGAGGCGCCTGCTATGTGTCCCCGTGCCTACTTAACCATTCACCTGTTTTTATGTTGCCAGCTGCTGTAGGACAGTGAGGTAATTAGGAGTTTTGTAATTGAAATACCATAAAATGAATCATTGATTTCACAGTGGCTTTTTAAAAATATAATATTCAAAATATTTAAAAATTACTAAAGCCCAAGTCATTTTTAGTTCCAAGATGTTTGGATTCCTAATTAATTACTTTTATCAAAGTTTATCATGCAACAATCAAAAATGACCTGTAGTATCCCCAGAAGATACGGATGCGGACTTGGCTCACAGGTGGTAGGATCATATATGCAGTTTTAAAACATGCATTGACAGGACCTGTGATGTTGTTTTAAACATCACCCTAATTTCATCAAAGGTCAATTTCTTGTGGCTCATTTTCTAGCGCTTTGGAAATATACCATATAATTTGCTGAATTAATAACACATGAAGACACATTGTGGTCTCACTTTCTAGATGAATTATTTTTAGGTTTTTAGTAAGGGGTTTTCTGTAATTACTCTGCTAATGGCAGAGCAAATATTACCAAATAGTACTTAACAATCACATGCCTCACAAGAAGTCTGCTCCCACCATCCTCTCGTTTTCTCCATGTGACAATTAAGTTTTACCGCAGGTGACTCAGGGCAGAGGTCAGAGCTCCCCATCATAGCCCCTTGATTAGCCATGTGGGACCTGGTACCACTGTTCTTAATTAGAATCAGTAGTCTAGTGCTCTTCGCTGCAGAACTTGAGGGCCCATTGCTCTGTTTCCGGTTCCAGAAGCAGGCATAAGACAAAGCAATGGCTCTCAATTGGCTATGGCTACAAAATGTGACCCACACTACCAAAGCCTTTCCGTGTAAATTTAACTTTTCCTCCCTCTGTAATGACATTCAGAGAATTTGGGCAATGCAGAGCAACTGTTTGAGAAGGTCCTTTGATGAGCACACTGATGTTTACTTTAGGAATGTTCACTAGAAACCTGATTCTGTACAGAAAGGCATTCTTGCACCAACTCTACCCCTCCGGATAATTTGAAGTGAACATTTTTCACCTAATTGTCAGTAGCCCACTTCCTGATATGGCTTGGCATTGTGGTTTGGTCCCAAAGGAAGTATTCATGGTGGGTTCCAAACTAAAAAAATTAGTATGTGTTTTACTGCTTCATGAAAAGGCAAAACTTCCAAGCTAAGTTTTCAGAAAGCTGAAATATTCATAAGGATGTTAGTACATACATAGATTCTTTTAAGCCCTTAGGATAAAAACTCAGATAAGTCTTAGAGAAATGACTAAATACTATTAAGAAGAGCCCACTGGCCTGAAGTCATGGGTTTTGTTGCAGGGGCTAAGTACATTCTCAGTCTGTTCCCCTTTGCAAAATGTTCTCTATTGTTCTTGATCATAAACTTGCTCTTATAAAATTGTGAAATTACTAGTTTTCCTGAAGTCGGGCGAGTATGAGTAAGTGGGTATGTATATACTGTTTCCCCTGTGCATTAAGAGTGAACAGGAGTTGAAGGCCAGTGTGGGCTACAGAGTGAAGTGTGGTCTTAACATATATGTGTATAAGTGGATAGATAAAGAATAATTTTATCAGAATAGAACTATGAATACATATTTTAACACATATTTTTTACTTAATAGTATAGTCAGACTTTTTTTATGCCATTAACTATCTTTCAAAACCTTACAGTAATTTTGAGTGGGCACTACAGCCTTAGCAATGATTTCTCCACACTCACGTTATTTCCAACTTTTTATCATAAACATGATGCTGTAGCAAATGCTCCTCCCTAATCTCAGCGCTGCAGCCACGTCCTCTTCTCTGGGCATTCACTGCTCTTGCAGCCTGGGAAGGTGTCCAGGCCCAGCTCAATCATCCCCAAACTGAAGCTGATTCCTAGGGTCAGCTGCAGAGACAGGAATCCCCGCTTAGCATGCTCAAAAGGACAAGGAAACGATCTTCCCTGTGGGGCAGGGAATTAAGAGTCTACAAAGCAGAACTGAAGAGAGGAAGCAAAAATCCCATTAAACTGCCACAGAAAGAGACATGCTAATAAGATATTACCTGAGGACACTCTCCTTGTTCTTAGGGACAGACTTCTCAAAAGGAGTGTGCCTAATTAGGGAGGAGTCAGGCATTTGAGCTGTGCTATTCTGTTGTAAATTGAACCAGCAAGGCACGGTAAAATGACCTTAGAATTTTTTTTTTTTTTTTATTAGGTATTTTCTTCATTCACATGTACACTTTCCCTCTCCCATTTTCCCCTCCAACACAAACAAACGAACAAACAAACAAACACAAGAACAAACCCCTTCTGCCTCCCCCCTCCCAATGCCTGTCCCCCCACCCTCTCCCACCCATTGGCCCTGGCATTCCCCCACACTGGGGCACAAAACTCTCACAAGGCCGAGGTCCCTCACTCCTATCGATGATCGAATTTGCAATCCTCCACCACATACCTGCTGCCAGTACACTCAATCCCACCCTGTATAGTCCTTGATTGGTGGTTGGGTCCCTGGGAGCTCTGAGGGTACTAGTTAGTAATTGTTGTTTGTCCTAAGGGGCTGCAAACTCTTCAGCTCCATAGAACCTTTCTCTAACTCCTTCATTGGGGACCGTGTACTCAGTTCAATGAATGGCTGTGAGCCTCTACATCTGTATTAGTCAGGTATTGTCAGAATCTCTTAGGAAATAGCTATATGCTTGTCCTTCCTTCAGTCTCTGCTCCATATTTACTCTCTGCCACTCCTTCTGTGGGTGTTTGATTCCCCTTTTTAAGAAGGAATGAAATGTCTGCCTTTTAGTCTACCTTCTTCTTAAGTTTCTTGTGGTTTGTGGGTCGTTCTTCCTGTATTCCCAATTTCTGGGCTAATAACCACTTATCAAAGAATGCATTCCATGTGTGATCTTTTGTGATTGGGTTACCTCACTCAGGATGATACTCTCCAGATCCATCCATTTCCCTAAGAATTTTATAAATTCATTGTTTTTAATAGCTGAGTAGTACTCCATTGTGTAGATGTACCACACTTTCTGTATCCATTCCTCTGTTGAGGGACATCTGGGTTGTTTCCAGTTTCTGGCTATTATAAATAAGGCTGCTATGAACATGGTGGAGCATGTGTCCTTATTACATGATGGAGCGTCTTGTGGGTATATGCCCAGGAGTGGTTTGGCTGGGTCCTCTGGTAAAACTATGTCCAATTTCCGGAGGAATCGCCACACTGATTTCCAGAGTGGTTGTACCAGTTTGCAATCCCACCAGCAATGAAGGAGTGTTCCTATTTCTCCGCAGCCTCTCCAGCATCTGCTGTCACCTGAGTCTTTTATCCTAGCCATTCTGACTGGTGTGAGGTGGAATCTCAGAGTTGTTTTGATTTGCATTTCCCTGATGACTAGGGATGTTGAACATTTCTTTAAGTGTTTCTCAGCCATTTAGTGTTCATCAGTAGAGAATTCTTTGTTTAGCTCTATGCCCCATTTTTTGATAGGGTTATTTGGTTCTCTGGAGACTGACTTCTTGAGTTCTTTGTATACATTGGATATTAGCCCTCTATCAGATATAGGGTTGGTAAAGATCTTTTCGGTTGCCGTTGTTTGAAGAAGATCTCAGAAGATGGAAAGATCTCCCATGCTCATGGATTGGCAGGATTAATATAGTAAAAATGGCCATCTTACCGAAGGCAATCTACAGATTCAATGCAATCCCCATCAAAATTCCAACTCAATTCTTCACAGACTTAGAAAGAGCAATCTGCAAATTCATCTGGAATAACAAAAGACCCAGGATAGCCAAAACTATTCTCAACAATAAAGGAACCTCTGGTGGAATCACAATCCCGGACCTTAAGCTGTACTACAGAGCAATCGTGATAAAAACTGCATGGTATTGGTACAGTGACAGGCAGGTAGATCAATGGAACAGAATTGAAGACCCAGAAATGAACCCATACACCTATAGTCACTTGATCTTTGACAAAGGAGCTAAAACCATACAGTGGAAAAAAGACAGCATTTTCAACAGATGGTGCTGGCTCAACTGGAGGTCAACATGTAGAAAAATGCAAATCGACCCATTCCTTTCGCCTTGTACAAAGCTCAAGTCCAAGTGGATCAGGGACCTCCACATCAAACCAGATACATTGAAACTAATAGAAAGTAAAGTGGGGAAGAACCTCGAGCAAATAGGCACAGGGGAAAATTTCCTGAAGAGAACCCCAATAGCTTCTACTATAAGATCAAGAATTGACAAATGGGACCTCATAAAGTTGCAAAGCTTCTGTAAGGCAAAAGACACTGTCAATATGACCTTAGAATTTTATTCCCCATTTTGGTTTCCCTTTTAGTTTACATCCACAATAAATATTGGTGTAGATAAGTCATTGTAAAGCAGTATCTAAGGTTAGATTTTTACTTCTAACCTAGTCTTGTGTTTTTACCAACTAGGTTACTTAATGTAGCTTTCTAATGATACTGAGGGAATTCAAGAGTTCAAGGGAAGCTCTCCCAAAGATAAGTTTCATAAGCTTGGCCAATCATTGCCTAAGTCATTGGTCTCTCCAGCGTTGACCAGAAAGTCTCATTTCATAATCTCCATGCTAGATCTTAAAATCTATTAATATTGCCTGTGAAATTGGGAGACTACAAGTTCTCTTTGTATGATGCATATGCATGCCTGCACGAGCTCATGCACTAGCGCACACACAATCACACACACACACACACACACACACACACCCTTCAACACTGGACTCAGGACCTAAAAGCTGTGTTGGTTTTTTTTTTTTCCTGCAGTGTACCCATGACTCACTCTTGTGCATCGGGATGTTGGTTATGACTCTTTCTTTCCTGCTGGAGTGCACCTGTCGCAGCTGTGTTCTGGCCACTGCTGGTGCTGCACACACTTCAGCCTCCTGTGATTTCTCCCACTGCTTCCTGAGGGCCCCTTCCTCTCCTCCTTTCCCCTCATGTCACTGTTACCAGGGGTCTCCTAAGGTAACTGAGACCAGAGTGTGGGACCCCTGAGAGTGTGCTTAGAGAAATTCTTCCCTCTAATAAGTTAATGGCATGTTTACCATGAGAACCTGAGCTCAGAGTTGACCCCTGTAAAAGCTGCCAGTGGGTGTATACAGAATCACAAATTCTAATGCTTGTCTCACTGTTTGAAAATATTTTGACTAATATTCTTTAAATAGCATTGATCTAGTGATAAATGACAGCAAAGGACATGGGCTGTTCTTATAGTTTGTTCTCAAAAGTAGTATATGTTTGTGAGGATTTAGAAAAATATAAAGAGGAAGTTGGAAAATCAGAAGTAATCCAGTTATTAATGAACTAGCCCCTCTTTTACTGGTTGATAGTAAAGATGTGTGTATTTAATCAAGAGAAGCAGTGGTGGTGCACACCTTTAATCCCACCCAGCACTTGGGAGGCAGAGGCAGGTGGATTTCTGAGTTCGAGGCCAGCGTGGTCTACAGAGTGAGTTCCAGGACAGCCAGGGCTACACCAAGAAACCCTGTCTCGAAAAACAAAAATAAAAAATTAAAATTGTATCTCTTGTATGGATTTAAAATGAATGGCCAATGGGCTTCGACATATTCATTTTGCTAATTTGGATCCTTGTCTGAGAACCTTTTTGAAAAGACACCCCACAGTGTATAATAAATACACTATTGTGTCCCAGATCCTGGAATTGTAGCAGAAACTAATTTACAGATGCTGTTCCCAGAACTTGTAGTTCATGCCAAGTGGCTTTAAAGTAGCAACACAGCTACATCAGAAACACAAGAAGAATTAGCATCTGAAATCTTGTTATCAAAACGTCAAGAGAATTAGAGCTTGAAGTATTTATATTTCCCGGGAAATTCTTACTGAACAATATTAAAATAACTTGGTCATCACTTTATGATTTATATATCAATTTATAATTATAAGGGGAAACGAGATGTGTCACAGGTCATAGAGGGCAGGGAAATGACCACTGACCTGGCAGCTACAGCCTGAACAAGCCAGCATCTTGACTTTTTCTTGGCTTTTTCTTGAACCATTTTCCATCTAGGTTGTGAGGAAAGGAGTGTATAGCCTGGGCAAATCCTGGCTATCTGCACAGTTGCTTGAGGTTGGCTCAGCATACTGATTTTGCTGTCTGGCCTCTGTGGTTCTCAGTTGATAAGATGGTGATCATAATGACTTCTGTGAAGATTATGTGGCATAACTTGTGTAGATTCCTGGACAGTACCCACCCAGCACACACAGGGAATATAATAAAGACTTTTAATTCCCTCCCCTCTTCCCACAGTAAGTGCTCATCAGGTTATCTTACATACTCACCCTTGCATCTTCGCCTTATAACCATGGCTTTTCTTTCCAGCATAACTCTTTTTAAGATAAAATAATAATAATAATAATTCAGCTGCCTTGTATTAAGCACCTGTCATTTAAAAGACACTGTGTTAGATAGCAGATTAAAATTTTAAACAGCATATATGACATAGTTCCTATCCCTAACAAGATTAAAATATACTTGAGAGGAAAGGGGTAGTAGGGGGAGTTAAGTAGATAGACAGGTAGAAGGGAAGGAAGAAAGGAAAGAAGGAATGAATGAATGAACGAATGATGGATGAGTTAAGATCTTGCTTTCCTGATATGTAGAAATACCAGATTTGTTTGAGAACATAAGTTTGATTTACATTTTCACTTAGACCATTTATTTTTTTTTTTTTTTACCTAGAGATATTTGCTTACAAAAGTTTATGGTTTTGGCTCCCAGCACCAGCCAATCATTTTTTTTTTTAAGTTTTATTGCATTATAATGAGAAAAGTTACATGATTTCAATTTATCTAAATTTGTTAACATTTAAAAACATATTTTAAGTAAATAGAATTCAATCACATTTTTGTTTTCCTTTTGTACCCCAGCTCCTCCCAAAGACCCCCGTTCAATACATACAATATATTTTTTGTCATATTCTTTAAAATTTATAAAATATTATAACAATAAAAATGACCCTGTCTCAAAAAAACAAAAAAAAAGAGTATTATAAAAGTTGTTTGATATAAAACAACAATTTAACAACACTTAGACCATATTTAAATAGTTGATTATAATATAACTTTCTAGTATCAAGCATAGAAAGTTGAGTGCTCTGTTCTGTATTTTATTTCTATGTTTTCTTAGTCATTATAGTAACAGGAATTCAAAGTCACATGATCCATAAGTTCCAAGTCCCCCAGTTGGCTCATCTCATCATCTCTCATGGAATCTTTTATTTCCTTCATAAGTACTTATCTTAGAAAGTATTTATTTTAAAAATTTCTCTTTAATTCATGATATACCTACAGTAAGAACTACCTGAAGTTTTGAAATTTTTGTTTACAGCTTATCTGTATATAGCTCTAGTTTTTATAATTCTGTTTTCTCCTATATTTTCTTCATTTTTCCATTTAAAAGAAAAAGGATTGTTAGTTTTTGCTAGTTGTAGATACTGAGGTATTTGAAGGCCCCTTATAACTTACAGACCAGAGTGACTGCTTTCTGACACTTCTTAACTGTACTGAGGCATTGGCCCCCGGACCTTTGTGCAGCTGGGGAGTTGGCAGACAGAAGACAGTCTTCCAGCATCAAGTGATGCTCAGTCCTGCATAGCCTTCTTCACCAAGCCCTGTACCTGAGAAGTTAGTTCATCCTCTGCTGAATGCCCTTTTCCAGTTTGCAAGAACATGGCTTTAAAGGCCAGTGGCTGCCTGGGTTGCTCCCCTGGTGTTCAGATGCGAAATCGGTGACAGACAAATCACAGATCTGAAAGGCTGGCTAGCTTCAGACTGACTCAGGATTTTGTTTTTAACTTACTTTTTAATAGTGTGTGTGTGTGTGTGTGTGTGTGTGTAGACTTACAGATTTTTAAACTCAGGTCATCAGGCCTAGAGGCAAACAGACACCTCTACCTTCTGAGCCATCCTATAGCCCCCAAATGGGGGCTTTCTTTAAAATGTGCCATTCTGACAAGGGCTCTCACATCATATATGCTAATCATCCACAAAGTGAATGTTGCAAAATGAGAAAGTTATAAACTTTTAGTGTTGAGTAAATCCTCAAAGGTTGGGAGTAACCAAGAAAGAATTAGTGAAACCTTACTGTCCATACAGTGTAGCCTAAATGGTCAGAGTAGATACAAAACCTCACCCAGTTAGATGAATGGACACAGTACTAGAACTTCTCAGGCAGATGTTACTATTCAGATGTTCAGTCTGAATCAGTCCTAAAAGATAAGGGATCACTGCCCTTATACCCAATATCAAAAGCAAACATAACACATGTAGAGGTTGGATTCTGTTGATGATTTTTGCCCACTTTTAGTGCAACTGTTAAAACCATAAGATAGTACCAAGCTACTGTCTGCCATAGTAAGAAAAATATTTAAGCAGAAAAGAGGCACCAGCCCAAAAAAACATCTGGATCTGCATAGTTAACAGCAGCCAGCACCCACACGTGGCTCCACATTGTGGGGATGAGGCGGGTCCAAGCAGAGATGCCTTGGTAAGACACATACCAGATCTCAAATGCTTGTGGGAACATGGTACCCTGCTCACTGCCATTTTATATTAATTACAGGTTGCAATGAGGTTATTTTGGACATATTGGGTTACAGAAACAATTATTAAAATTAACTTATATTTTTATTATTTTAAATGTGGCTACTAGGAAATTTAAAATTATATATATGGTTGCATTTGTGGTTCTTTTTCTGTTTCAAAGCAGTGGTCTGAGTTTGTAAGGAGTATGTATGGTTTCTTCACAATGAATCACTGAATCTCAGTGTTTTCATTTTTTGTTTGTTTCTTAGTGCCCACTGTCTCCACACTGAACTAAGGACATACAGTGTTGCCAGTGACTTGTTCTTTTCATTCATTGGCTATTCTGTGGGTTACTTAGTATTAGATCCTTTACAATGTTTCCATACTCTCTTTGCAGCAGTCCCTTGTACATGTTTGTAATGCTTTCACTGCAGTTGGCAGTTGACCTCTGAAGGTGGCCCAGGAACTTCCAGCAGAATCATTTGACCATTTGGCCATTTGCCTAGAGACTTTTTTTTTCCTCTTTGAAATTAATGTATCTTTGCTAGTTGGCTAAATAGTATGTTGTCTCTGTTTCAAAGGAAAATTCAACTAAATTTTCTACTGTGACAGAAGCTGCTCAGTGTAAGGTAATGGAAGAGCATAGCTTGTTCTAATTCACTTGTACTCATTGCAGTAGTCAGACTCACTAATCATTCCAAGCTTTATTCCTAATGAGTGGCTGGTCCTCTTTGTCAGCCACAAAGACATAAGAAATAATAATTTAAAATTCATAGAGTCCTAGCAGGGTGAATCTTGTGGGAACCAATCCATAGATATGACCTAGAAACTACATCACATGTAGTTTTAGAAGTACATAATGACGATCCTGGGGGAAAGAGTCCCTCTCAACTGGGAAGTTTTTAATTGGCATGACTACTTGGGATATAGTTACATCAGGATTGCACATCCAATTAGCCAAGAGTTCCCAAAAATCTTCCCTGTACTTTCTGAAGTTGAGAAGAACACATGAAAAAGAACCCTAAGCACAGCTTAGCGCTCCTTTGTGTTTAGCAAGAGTAATGGAAGTTTATACCAAGAAATTGGTGGTCTCCGTGGGCTCTAGCATGCCAGCGCTTTCTCAAAGCCACTTAAACAAGCCCCCTTGGAACTTCCTGGCCTATAATTTTCATCTCTGGGTTGTCTTGGTCTGTCTGTGTCACCATGACAGTAACAGCAGCTCAGCCATTGGACAGCTTGGATGCTCCCAAACCCTATCTTCTGGCTTTCCTTCTCCTGAGTAGCATTTGATCAGCTGAAAATGATCACACCTTTGCATTTCCAAAAGATGGTTCATTACTTTCATTTAAAAAAAAAAAAAACTGTATTTAAGGAAATATTTTCCCTACCTCAGAAAAAAATCCCTTACACATTCTCTATCTCTGTTTGTCTCTGTCTCTCTATCTGTGCCCCCCCCCCTTTTCAAGCAGTAGGTAAGACAATCAGATAACGATTTAGCCTGAGTAATTGTGTCCCCGCTGTGCTTATAGATATAAATAATACCTCTCAGATTGTAAGACTAGTCCTCTTACTATGTTGTGAAGACTTGGTGGAATAGTTTTTAATACTCATTATTTTGCTCTCGTTACATGGTGAGCTAAAGGATCTTAGCCTTTTTTCTAGGATAAATAAATGTCTTTTTTTCCCTCCATTTCAATAAAATCTTAGGTATATATTATATAGCATTCAGTGTTTCACTTAAAGACTATTATTGAGGTTATTCCCCCTCCCCATAATCTCTTCAAGTCTCTACTTGTTTTTATATGAATTTAAACTTCATACCCTGGATCGGTGTGACTAAAGGATTAGATGTTAGATTTCATTTTTCCTGAAGCAGAGGGTTATGTTGCAAGATTTCCTTGGCTAGTGTTTTCCGTAGCTAGAGTCCCGTCTTGATCCTAGTAATGGTCTGTTCTGTTTTGGCTAACCATTTCCTTAACACACATTGCCGCTCAAGTTTGGCAGCTAAGTAAACCCCAGAAGGCGCCTGACACAAAACCATTCTTTCTACTGCCGACTGGCTTGTTTCCGCTGCAGGAAAGTGGGAAGATGCAGTGTGTTGGGATGTTTCCCTGTGCATTATTACTCTGCTTTCTCTGGAGCACAGAACTAGCACTGTACCTGCTTTGCTGGCTGCCAAGGTTCCACAAGATCACATGTGGGAACTCTCCCAGGGTTGACTGTGTCGGCATCTCAAAGTTCATCACAGCAGCACTGAGTTTCATTATAAACTCAGCACAAATACAAATCCCACATTGTCCATCAGCTTAATCAATGTTCTGTTGTGGCTCTAAAATACACAATACAAACTGTCCTTATAGAGAATGTTGTATCAGGGAAATAGAATAGACCTCTCTGGGTACTGTAGATGGATGCTCTCCAGGTAGTAACATAGTATGTCCTCATTAAAAAACAAAACTATTCCTAGGATTGAGTTCTCAAACTGATCATCGTGAAATGCTGTACAGGTGTGAGCATCTTGGGACACAGCATATGGCTCTAGGTTTGATGTCTTTCAGGCAAATCATGCATCTGTTCTCTTTCCTTTCAGGAAAGTCCTGTAGCTTCATCTCTCTGAAGCACTTGCTGGTTTTTGAAAGCCTGGGTTGTCACTTACTACCTTCTGAATTCCTGTCACAGTTGTTTCCCAGTCTTCTGTCCTTGAGGGTGTCTTGTGTTTTATGCCCAGCCACTAGAAGGAAGTTTGATATTTCATTGAGTGAACCTGAAAACACTTATGCTTGTCCACTCCCCATGCCTTCCATCCTGCCCTGCTGCCTCTATAATGAACTCGGGATTTGAGAAACGTTGGGAGTCAGCTCAGGTCTAGGCATTGATCCACAGCTTATGGCTGTTCTCTGCCTTCTTTTTGAATCCAGGTGTTTTGAAAGGAAACACACAGGACTTGGAACGGATTAATGAACCCGGTGTAGGCCTGCCTGGGTGTTAAGGGGGCAATTATCACCTCCTTTTTGGATGTGGTTTGGAACAGGCACTGACCTGTTGGAAGGTCTCAGGCTGGCCTGGTGAGCTTAGTCAGGTAAAAGAAAGCAGTGTTTTGATAAGCTGAGCTCCTAACCACCAAATAGTAAGGAAGGTACTTGATTTTTGTCTATCTTGTATTCTACTGCAGTTCTAAGACAAATGCCATATTCCTTATAGGAGAGAGAGAGAGTTGTGGTATCATGATTAGAATGAAGATTATATGTAATTTGTATTATTCAAATGAGCAGAAAGCCCGCCTTGGGCTGAAGAGATAGGTGCTAGAAAAATAGTTCAGTTAATAAAGTGCTTGCCTTGCAAGCTTAAGGACCTGAATGTGGTCCCCAGAACACATGTGAAGATGCGAGGATGTAGCAATACCCTTCTAATGCCATCTCCTCAGAGACAATGGCAGGAGGAGCCCTGGAGCTCAGTGGTCAGCCAGTTCTAGCCTAATTGCTGAGTTCAAGGCTAATGTGTGGCCTTGTCTCAAAGAAGATGTTCCTGAAGGTGGCACCTGAGGTTGTCCTCCATCCTCCACTGTACACTTACCCACACACACAAACGTGTGTACACAGACATGTATACCCACACACAAACATATATACACACTACACACGGACACAACTTTCAAAAAAAAAGTCTGCCTACCATAGTTGACTCTCAATTACACCATTACCCAGCAGCACCTGCGGTTGGGTCCGGAAACAATAGATTCACCTCCATCTGAATTGTTCTGTAGCCAGTCGCCTCCAGAGAATGTACACTTGAACTTTAAAGGACAAGTACTTTACACTTGTAAAGAACTGTTAATGTGTATATATGGGCATACAATGTTTGTGTATATAGCTGTTCTGTGTGACACTCTTACTGTCTTCATTGATGTCATTTCCCATTCATATGATGTCATGCTTTCAGATTTTCTTATAACACTAGTATTTCAGATGTCTTTTGAGAAGTAGTCATTCCAGGTTCTAAGGATCCATGAAATACTTCCCTCATGTTCAAGACACATTTTACTTTCATTTAAATTGTCTTTAACTCTAGTTGTGTGTGTGTGTGTGTGTGTGTGTGTGTGTGTGTGTGTGATTGAGTTGGAGTGTGTGCACACTTATGCCATAACGCATCAGCAGATAACTTCTTGGGGTCAGTTCTTTTCTGTCACCCTTCTGTGGGTTCCAGGAATCATATTCTTATTCATCAGGCTGCAGGGCCAGCCTCCTTCACCCACTGAGCTGTCTTGCTGGGCTCAGTCTTTTAAGCATAAAGTTTAAAACAAAGCAGCACAGGAAGCAGGAAGCCAGGGAGCTGCCTTTCTGCTGCCTCAGCAGGGTGGAGACAGGAAGTGCATGGAGACACCATTGCTGATTCGCACCCAGCCCAGTCCTGGCCTGGAGGGACAGGGAAATGTCAAGCTTTCTTGACTGCTGTCTGGATTCTCACATGTGAATTCTTTTGTTTATGGTCTGCTCAGTTCATAGACTATTCTACAGAATTTTACTGAGTTATTTTTTGTTTGTTTGTTTTGATTTAAAGGTAAGAATTACACAAAGTAAAGCCTGTCAAGTGTGGTTTTGGTTTTTTGGGGGGGTTGTTTGTTTGTTTGTTTGTTTTTCGAGACAGGGTTTCTCTGTATAGCCCTGACTGTCCTGGAACTCACTCTGTAGACCAGGGTAGCCTCGAACTCAGAAATCTGCCTGCCTCTGCCTCCCAAGTGCTGGGATTAAAGGCGAGCGCCACCACCGCCCAGCCCAAGTGTGGTTTTTAAAGGGTATTTTGAGCTTCCTTTTTCCCATGGTCATCTATCTATCTAACCCTTGTTGTTAACTGACATTAATCCTGTTGATTACTCTAGGTCCACTCGCAAAGCAGGGATACCCAGCTCCTGTTCTCCAACGCAGACTACCTCCAGGTTTTTGGGTTTTTTTTTTTTTTAATTTAACTGTTAGTAAGGTAAACAAAACTAGGGCTTTTTGGATATTTTCTCAGGTAGAGTTGAAGTTTTATGTGATGTTAGAAAAGAAACTGAGGCCTGTGTGAACTTTCAAGGAGGAAAAGTCAGAATCGCAGAATAAATTTAGCCCTTGGGAAAGTTCCCACACTGACTTTTTTTGGTCACCACTGGTGCCCCACAGTGACCATGTAACCCCTCTGTGACCATGTAACCCTCTTAGGTCAGTTTGTAAAGAACTGCCCTGAGTGCCCCACCCCCTTACCCAAGCAGTCCCCCAGCTTACCCTGAGAGCTCTGCCAACACACTTCCCACTGCTTCCCATGGAAAGTGGCCTGCCTACAGTCTCCTCTCACAGGTCAGTACCTACAAGGCCTTCATCCATGGCTTCCTCTAAGATCAGGCTCTAGACCGTGATACGCAATGCTTACCCCCTTCAAGTGCTTGTACAATCAATACATTAACTTCCTTTTTGCTGCGGCTCACACTATGAGAATACAAGACTCATGGAGGGGTGGCACTGTGGCAGAACAGCTTTCAGCTCCAGTGGCAGGAGCAAGGCTGCTTGCTCACAGCTTAGTAGACCAGGAAGCAGAGAGTAGAGTTGAAATAGGCCAGACTACAAAATGTTAAGGCCACCCTAACGACTCACTTCCTCTAGAGGGCCTTTGCTTCCTGAAGGTTCTTCAACCTCCTATAAGAGCCCCACCGGCCGGGCAGTGGTAACACACGCCTTTAATCCCAGCGCTTGGGAGGCAGAGGCAGGCAGATTTCTGAGTTCGAGGCCAGCCTGGTCTACAGAGTGAGTTCCAGGACAGCCAGGGCTATACAGAGAAACCATGTCTCAAGAAAAACCAAAAAAAAAAGAGCACCAGCAACCAGGGTCCAAGTCTTCAAACTCAGAGCCTAAGGGTGGCGTTTCACATCGGGACCACAGCCAAGTTAATGGAAGTGTTCGGAATAGCTATATTCAGCCAGGAAGCATTCCATCAACACAGGCTGTGGGTACTACCTCATTTTTCTCCTGAATGTTGACTGTTCATTATTTATAGGGCACTGTGCTGAGGCTCTCCACTTGTGAAGAGGTAAACAAGGGTCAAAAGGTGCAAGTCTAGCTAGGACAGAGCCATGCAGGGAGCACAGTGGAGTTGAGAAGGCTGCTTTCTGTGGGCACAGTGCAGAGGCAGCACATAGCTCATCCTGCAAAGGTCAGGGGAAGCTTGCTGTGGGGAGGCGCTGTTAAACTGCAGAATGATAGTACATTTACCATGTAAGGTATTGTCTTACAGAGAATGAAGACTGAGCAGAACAGGTTCAAAGGCCTATAAAGAAATACACCACTGAGCTAAAGCTTTTTTTTTTTTTTTTTCTGATCAGCTGCCATAACCAAGTACCACAAGCTGGGAAGCTTAAAACAAGTGTCCTTTAGCCTACAGTTCTGGAAGACAGAAGTCCAAGTTTGACAGGTCAGGAGCATCGTGTCCAGGAGAAGCCTCTCTTGTCACTTCCTAGCTGTGGTTTTATGGAGAGTTGCACCTTGGGAGCACCATCCCATTCTCTGCGGGACCGCGTGGACAACCCTTCGTTCTTATACTTCAAGTTTCTTCTTAGAAGGGTGCCAGTCATACCGACTAAAGCCCCTTTTGACACAGGGTGGAGTCAGGGGGACAGGCACATGACCTTGACTACATCTGCAAAGGGACTCTGCTTCAAAAGAAGGCATGCAGAGGATTAAGGACTTTGACCCAGCTTTTGGTGGTGACGTCATTCCACTAATAACTGTGTAGGGGAGAACAAGCAGGAGGGCCGAGAGGGTAATTTACTTTTATAACCAGGGTCCACGCAGCATAAATTTTAGTTATTTGGAGAACTTGACATAGCCCTATCAGAAAACCCAGGGTTTTTTTTTATGTACATGAGCCAAGCCATTTTCAGTTGGGTTTTGCCACTTCAGAACTTAGGGAGGAAATATTCTTACCTATTCAGTGTTATTGGGCCATCATTAGCCAAGTAATTAATCCCAGTTTGTTAAAGTCATTAGCTACACTGTCCCAACTAGCTCTGGGACATTGATATTTCTGATGATATGCCACCAATCACTTAATGTAGATGGTAGGTTTTGGGTTTTAATATGCTGGCTGAGGACTGGACCTCGGGGATGGTCTCTTTGTGCTTTGTACCATGCTAACTGAACACTAGCTTGACAAGTTAATTTGACAAGTTATCTACTTACCCAAACCAAATTTCATCTTTCCTGATCTCATCATGTGTCTTACCAGTAAATATAAATTATATATATACACATACATATGTATATATACATATATATAAGTATACACACACTCACTCACACATATATATATTTATTTAATTTGACACAAATAAAGCAGCCCTTTCTTTCTCCCCACTTCCCCAGATAGATAGAGGGAACATTTACTGCACATGGCTGATTATTAAGGAATCCACTGGTTGTGTGAGTTTTCCAGGAAGACATGAACAAATGTCTATTTAACCCAGAGAGACCACAGATGACACCCCGAGGAACCATTGGTCTTACGGAGGCCATTTCCAGAAGTGTCATCAAAAGGCCATTTTAGGTGGGCAAACATGGAAAGTTGCTCCTCGAGCTCCGGAACAATTTGCAGGCCACGCCACTATGTCGTCTCCTCACTTCCTGCATTGTTTCCTGCCTGCGCATTTTGTGGGATGGTCTTGTGAGTGCCCTGTTTCCCCAGCTTCCTGAGTCCATGAAGGGCTTCCTCCCTCCAGGATGGAGTCTTCCCATTTGGAGGAAACAGTCCCATACACACACCAGTGTTTGGTCTTTCCCCAAGACTCTCTAGTTTTTCTCTTTTCAGGCTGCTCCAGAACTTGGCTTTCTGTCACCTTTCATTTTCTCAGTTTCTAATTTCTAGCATCTTGGGGATTTTTTTGTTCTTTCAAAGAGTCTAGCATTTTGCAACCCATGATAACCTGTCTAGTTATGTAAGATTTTGCAAAAACAGCTGAGACTGGGGGCAATTCTTACTAACTGGGCTGTATAGTAGATAAGCATTTAACATACCATGGCTACCCACAGCCCTATCCCTACCAGAGTATAACACCTTCCAGAAAATCCAGTGAATCTGAGTTCCAGTGAGAGTGAAGCATGGCACCTTCATTTAGGATGTGGCAATTGAGCGAAACTGACATGAAGTAATTTTACAGCATTTGCTTTGCTTCAGCTGCATTCCTTCAGACAAAGATCATTTCTCCCCGCCTTTCTCATGGCGCAAGGTTCTGAGCCCTTGCGTCTCTCCCCCTGTGTGCCTTTGGAGTGCTTGTTCATCTTTATCTGCAGTATCTAAGGACAGTGTGGTTCAGGGACAAACCTGTGGGTAATCAATATGGGAGCCTTATTTATCCCTCCCCTTCAGCTCTGCTCTTGGAGCTGCAACTACTGTTACAAGTGGCCTTTGAGCTAAGTAAATTTAAAGATGCCAAGCTGCTGGCTGCTGTTCCTTTATGTACATGGACCAAGTGTACCCTTCACTGGGAGGCATTTATACCATACTTCCAAGTACGTGAGAAGTAAGGCAAGGACGATAGATACTGTTTCTCTTACCAGTCTCTCCTCTGCCTGGCATCCTAGGACTGTGGGGCAGTGGAGAGTTAGCTGTCCTACAAAAGGATGCAGTATGTTTGGTAGTCAGTATACTGATGCCATATTCTTTATCACAGCCAACTTTAGTGTGAGTCCAAGAAATGTCTAGTTTGATACCTGTACTTTAGCTTGTGGCAGAGTCAAGAGAAACGTTGAGGTAATTTTGCATTCTTCAACTGTTGTGAGAAACACGTTTGCTTTAGCCTTTTGTCATTCTGTCCTGCTTTAAATGAAGTAGTCATGTATGGCTTTCAGTGCTGGACTTGTACACATTCAGTGTCTAATGACTCTGGGGAGTGTGTGTGTGTGTCTGTCTGTCTGTCCGTCTATATCTCTGTGTATCTGTGTGTCTGAAGATTTTCTGGTTTGCTTTATTTTAAGTGCAGCATATGTATAGCTGTTTGAAAAATAACTACCTGGTCTTCTCCCATGCTATAACTGTGTGATTTTCTTTTTGTTACTAATTTTCTATTTAATGTTAAACTTCTAAATTGCTTTCCTTCTTATGTTTCTTATAGGATACAATTCCACCCATACCTGTTTTCCAAGACAATATATAATATTTCTCTTCTATTTCTGCTAATTCCTTCCCCCCTTTTTTCCTATCACCAAACACTTTCACTAAGGGAAAATTATATTGCCTGTTTATGCTTTATATAGTCAACCAATATACATGGAGTATTTATATGTGGTATACGGAGAAAACTGTGCTAAAAAATAACAAAAAATAGTGGGTCTGTTCTTTCTCAATGTTTTGCAGTGTAGGGCCACATTAATATTTTGATTAAAAAGTAATCCAAGTTGCTATCATTTGTATCCATATTTGGAGTCAGGATAGAGGACAAGCCATGATGGGCTAATGTGTGTTGTCTTCTGTGGTGTAGGTGTTTTTGGCAGTTGTATAGCTGAGGGTACCAAGAATGTCACAGAGCTCCTCATTGACTATATTAGAACTTGAGGCCACATCTCCATAGTTGTAACTCTCTGCCTCTGTCTGTTATAACCAGGTTTTCCTTATGGTAAATCATAACAAAAGGTGAGATATTCAAGGCAGAAAAAGAAATACATTATATTTTGTAGTGAAAGAGGAAAACAGTTTAAAAGATAATCATGATGGTCTCATCAATCCAGAGATAAAAGCTATTTTCTAGCCAGGCAGTGGTAGTGTATGCCTTTAGTGCCAGCACTCAGGAGGCAGAGGCAGGTGGTCCTCTTAAATTCAAGGCCAGCCTGGTCTACAGAGCAAGTCCCAGGACAGACAAGACTACTCATAGAGAAAAACCAAATCAAAACAAAACAAACAAAATCCTTAACTACCTTCTGTAGTCAAGTTGTCTTTGCTTTAGGACTTACATATTACTCAGTGAATGAAACTTTGAGATCAGTTCAGTGACGTACACTTTAAAAACACCCGTGGTTCTCTTTCCAGCATACATTATTTCTCTCTCACATAGTAGTATTGGGCAACACTGATTTGGGCCCAAGCATCTATGGCTGTACCCTGAAGAGCTGCAGTACAGTCATTTGTGAAATGGTGTTATGATATGTGTGAACACTAGTGTGCTATGTGCTCTTGCAAAGCTTGATTGCCAGTTGGGATAGAATTGCTTCTAAACTGTAATAAATCCATCCAACAAGTCAAAGTCTCTGAGGTGCTTTTGTTTAGAAGAGAGACTATATGTTTTTCAGAGACCATATGCCCCACCCACCCAATGAGCATCTTTGCTGTTTTTAGCAAGATAGTTTAATGTTCATTTTCTATATACTTTTTACTTCTAGCTGAATATGGTAGGAACAGTACTGGGTTCACATAGGAAAGTTGATGAGGATAGTTTTGAGATTAGTGAGAAGATTTATCAGTTCTAAAATCTGGAAGGAAATTACCAATTTCATTTGAATTTGAAGGATGGATTCACCTTTTGAAAAAGAAGTGTGGTATGGTGCTTTGTACCACAGCCTCTGTGATATTGTCCCATTAGCTCACCTGCTGCAAGACAGCTGGACTAGCTGCCCCTGAGCAAGAACACATGACAAGGAGCTGGCTTCTGCTATGTATCCCAGTCTGCAGACGGTGGGCTGAAGTCACTGACCTCCCCAGTTCAGAAACATGAACTTGAGGGTCTCCTTTCCCTGTCTTCTGAATTCATGAGCAAGCCGCTGGCTCTCCATAGCAGACACCTGGGACTGCTTTTCTCAGAAGTTTAATTGAGCATTTAAGGCTCCTTCAGAGAAGCCATTTGTCTTAAATCTCTGCTGGCCTCTAGAAATCCAGGCTCTCATCAGTCATCCATACTAATTTTTAAGCATACAGCAAAGTAAATTAAAAGGCATGTCTCTCTTGGCTAATCCTAGGCATCAACTTTTTCATGAGTCCTGCTAATAAAATCTTGCTTTTGCCATTTCATTCTACAGTTGTTTTGACAGAATCGCCAGCCAAGATGTGTTCCCTTTCTCTGGAAGGCAGGTGACTCCGGGCCCTTCCCACCCTTGATTTCTGTTGTTCTCACATAGGTTTGCACAAAACATCTGCTGGTCGTGGCTCTTCGAAGCCTGCCTGGGTTTCTGTGCTCCCTGAAGGCTGCCTTGTTCAGCTGGACACTCCCTCTGTATTTATGCTTTCTTTGTTCAGGATTCTGCACACAAGATTTTTATTTAGTACTAAGGTGGGTTTATACGGAAATTCCTCAGTCCCTGAAAGGATTTTTCCCTTCACACTAGATCTGGCATCTTATACATTTTTCATAGGTCTTGTGTGGTGAAGGTCACACGGGGGCATGCTATGAATATTGGTGAGTTGCGTTCTTGATTTGATCTCTTCCTTCGAGCTACGCTTGTCTTTCCTGTGATCAGCTGGCCTTCCGCACCCAGGGCTTCAGTTGTATCTGACCTTCAGGTCCTGCAGTTTGTTTTCTTGCCAAGCATTTTCCTTCCGGAAACTCTGGCTTTGTGTCTAGCTGGGTACAGCACAGTTCCCTGTGCCGTGTGTGCGCCACCCCTGGCAGCCGAGCGGCACAAGCAGATGGGGCAGTTATCTGAGTTTGGCTCAAACAACTGAAATGGAAACTGGAATGCCCTTATATATGCTTAATATTTTCATGTCCTAGTCCAGGTTTCTGGAAACCATGAAAATTGGCAGCATGAAACATAAAGTCTTAGGAAATCTGTTTGAACTTGATTACCTAGTTTAAATTTTCATGTCTTGTATCTCATTTTTGGATCCTTACTATTTCTTTTATTAAATAGAGAAAACATTACCAATTGAATTATTTATGGTAATGGGGAATTCAGAAAGAACATGGGTAAATCACTCCTCCTATGTTACTTTAGGCCTTATTCATTAACAAACCTTTCTGTTAAATGGGATGTCACGTCTACTTACCTTTCCCTCCTCTGTCCAACCACGCAGTTCAATGAGCTAAAGCAAATTTTAGGAAATCCCTTTTCCTGAGGAGCCCTTGACAAAATAAAGCAAGAGAAAAGGTAGTTAGAAAACTCCATTCTCAGTCATCTGTGTGCCTATTGGGGTAGGGTAGGGGTGGGTTATGGTGGTGTGGGGTGGGTAGGAGTGTGAGCATAAGACTGTAGAGGTAGCATATAGCACATGCAGGAGGAAGATACATTTGTGTTTGTATATTAGGGCTTTTTTTATTTTCCCCGTATTTTAGTTCCCATGAAATAGACCCATGGGTGATTCCTTTTATACTTTGAGGCTAGTTGTACTTCCTCTCACCAACATATTTTATTGGGCATCTGATCCCAAGGTAGACCATGTGACCTCTCTCTCTGAATGTCATCAGCATCCGTCCTAGAGACTTGAGCAGTGGCACTCTGCCCTTTCTCCATCTAAAGCATGCAAACTCAAAGTGGAATTGCTTTGAACCTGTCTATGCTCCGTGACCCGTTTCTGTAATTGTCAACATGCGTGGCCTTTCACCTCCAAAGCAAACTTCCTGCCCTGTATCTTTGCTACTTGCTGTGTAACCCCGAGTAGACTCATTCTGTTCCTGAGTTTCATGTGGACAAAGTAGAATCAAAAACCACCTATTCAAAGATTGCTGTGAGGATTAAATTACAAGACAATCACTCAGTAGTCTGTGCACAAAAATAGTTTATTAATATGACATATGCTTTAATCTCCTGCCTGAATTAACTCACTAGATCATCAGCTTGTCATGTTTTTTTGTCTTAATTTATCCTCATTTCAGGCTCTCTGTCCATCTTGCTGTTTGTAACCACTGACATAGTCACACCATTTCTCATCTTGTTCTTAAGGAGCACTCCTGAGTTTGAACATAAGCCATTCTCCTGTATTCATGAGCAATAGTTGGCTTTTTCAAAGGTATCTTTTTCTGTTAACATTATAAATACATTGTGTTTTAATATACCCATTGCCTATTTATAACAATAAAGCAATAAATGAGGCTTTAACAGTGTTCATAGTGTATTCCAAGTCTAGAATGAGCACCGCCAGTATTTAAATGTTTGAAATGACAAGTGTTTAAGGTAACATATCAACCGTGATCGCCATCTGTTGGTGGTGCCTGGTGTAGACTCCCATTTCCTAAGCTCTCCTGTAACTGGGAAGAAGGGATGGAAAGTGGGGAAGGGAAGGAAAAGTGTGCACACCTTTGCACATGCACCACGCTCACGTCCTGTAAGAGGTGCACTGCCACTTAGACCTAAGACTTTAGGTGGTTTTCATTTTTTCAGCCTAATAATCTATGTTCTAATCCCAAGAGTATGTTGCTTTTATGATTAAGATAAACCAGAGGGGGGCATAATTTTGAAAGGAGAAAGCTATGAGGACAGCAGATAATTTTTTAATTAAAACTAAAGTGTGTTTGGTTTTATTCATAAGCAGAAATGGGTGAGAGAGGAGTAAAGATATTTTGCAAACCAAAAAGCTTTAGGACATTCTGAGAAGTTGTTCAGCCATGTCCACAGGAGCAAGGAGGTCTAAATGGGAATTCTGACCTGTTATCCTCTCCCTTTGAAATTCTAATTATTCTGTAGTCACATCTCTTAATTACGCTTTATCCTTTTTCTGCCAGTGCTTCCTCTGGAGTGGATTAGCTCCTCTTAGCAAAGAGTGTTATAACCAGGGGGAGTGAGGGCTGTGGTTGGAGCCTGGTTACTTTGAAGTTGGATAAAACCTAAAGAGTCAACATAGACACACTGGCTTCACCACAGCCCTCCACCTTACATTCCTGGGTGTGTCCTGCTTGGTGTTCTCAGAGTGTGCATTTACCCAGTACAGTGTACATCTTTCTTCCTTAATAATTAAAAAAAAATTGCAAATGGGAATAAGGGTAGCTGAAAAATTTTATTCCTTTATGAATTTGTACCCAAACATCTGTTAATCTTGTGGGCTCTGGTGATTGACGGTACATTTAGATTAGGTTCTAATTACCTGTAACACCCCACCCTTACCACCCCCCTTATTAAGTCTTATTGCAAGTAAAGCTGTCAGGGCAGTGGTGAGCATTTGGCATTGTGCTCTGAGCATAGCTTCTGAGTGGACAGCATGGAGATGTTTAATGAAAGCGAAACCCTTTTAACACCCCTCAGTGGCTCCAGATAATCACCTCGCCCGCCGTGTGCAGGAGCCAGCAGACCGGAACTTCATGGACAGTGAAAACCCTCTTAACTTTCTGTGAAATCACAGTGTTTCAGTCCCTAGCCCCCGAGCTGATTGAAAGCCACAATGGAAAGTAAAACTGGTAAATTTCAGAAGTGCCTTCTCTGTTCCTTTGCTCCTTGTCAGTCTCGAACCATGTGTTTGTTTCATGCTAAAAGTAAATACTTCTAGGCCTTGGGGGGAAAAACAAACAAACTGAGAGTCAGTGCCGAGATGGAGGCAACTGTCTGGTCCTCCCAAGTCCTGTCCTAGCAGAGCTTATGAAGGTCAAACTGCTTCTCACAATCACTTCAGACAGGTTGCAGTGAGAACTTACAGACTGTGCATTTTTTTGAACTTTGGAATTTAGGCAAACTCCGTAGGCTTAAACCATGATCTTGATTGTTTGGGGTTTTTTGTTGTTGTTGTTGTTGTTTTTTTTTTTTTAAGCATTCACAAAAATGGGAGTAGGAACCAATTTTGAAAATAAATAAAACACATAACATATATAACACATCACATATAACCTCATCGCCTCTTTGTGGCATGGCTCCTAAGAGCGTAAGTAGGACTGGTAACTGTAATCCCCTTTATTATTTCTTCAGTGAATCAGTGAGACAATTAGGGCTGGCTTCTGGGAAAAAAGATTTGCCCAGGTCCTCCGGGATCAAGGTGGGTAAGCTGAGGTAATGGGTAGGTGGCGTGGGCATGTCTAATGGGGTGCTTGAGGGAGATTTCTGCAGCAGATGGGTCCTCTTAGAAGGACCAGTGATGTGGAGGCTGGGGGACTTTTTGGTGCTTTTTAAATAAGTCTAGACAGTATAGGGAATTTTGGAAGCATCCGAGACAAAACTCAGCAGGGTTACTGTCTACATTCAGAATGCCTGCATTGACACAGTACCTGGTAACCCGAGCTTGACAGAAACAGGAGAGTAAAGTGCTATTGAGTAAAGATACAAGAAGGAGATGGAACATGTGTTCAGGATGCTTTTGAGACTTTAGACTTTAGACAATGATGGGCACAAGGCAATTTCTAACCAATACTTGATATCCTTGATGTCTATTCTCAAAAGATAGGAAAGAGAAATAACATTAATTACAGCTGTATGTCTGGATAAATGTCCAAATAAAGATGGTCATGGGTCAAATATTAAATTTAAGGAGGGAGTAAAAGAAGCACAATGGTCCAGGCACGCTGAATGGGCCATGGGAATGTAATGAGAGGCGCCCCTGTGGGTACCATCTCCCACAGTGAGAAGAAATGCACACAGCATAGGCGTGAGGGTGAGCTTCAGTGTCACAGGCAGCAGAGAATGAAGAGCACAGGGATGTGGTGTAGCCAGCATGTTAACCTCTTCCCTACATCTCTATGTTTTTGCCATCACAAAGTGTTCAGAGCAGGAGCTGAGGACACAGTGCCAACCCCTGACCTCCTGAATGTCCTACCCGTGGGTTCTTAGAGACCTCAGGCATAGTATCCTAACTTCAGTGACTGTTACCTTACTCGAAGCTGGAGTCATACCAGCGGTTCCTGCTTTTGGAAGTATGTGATAGAATCTAAGAAATACTTCTGTTGACAACTGCCCATGAGAGAATGAATGCTCAGAATAGGGAAGCATGTGACCTTGGAAGAGGAAGGACTGCCAAAGGGCCATCTTTATGTCTGCCCTTCTTTGTTTTTAGCTTTTGTGCTTCTTTACATCTATTTCTGTAAACCTAGTGATCCGTAGTAATGTCATTACGAGTACACAGGGTTTCTTTGGGGAATTGAAGGTGTTTGCGCTGCATTATGCCTCTTGGATGTAATTATCATTTGAACCTTACATTATCCTTACTTTCATGCCTAGTTAGAACTCACTTGACTACATGATTCTACAGAGTGGAAGGAGGGGACTTAAATGGACAAGAGAGGTGGCTTACACCATTTGGTTCTTTCAGACAAAAGTATTTCAGCTGCTTTCATATACAAGTATTAGATAGAATGTTCAGAGTGGCGTAAAATGTAATGTAGAACTCTTTGATTGCCTAACACGCCTAAAACACTTGAGCCTCTCGTCCTCGGTGCCTCAGTGTACTTGTGACATGCTAGACAACTGCTCAACCACCCAGCTACCTCCTCAGCAAGAAGACTCTTTTTTTTTTTTTTTTTTTTTTAATCCTCAAAAGGCAATCATGAGAAAGGCATAAAAGAGTATGTCTTAAAACATGTAAATTAGCCGTCAGGGAATGGGATTGTAGAACTTGGTGTGTATACGTGAGGAAACTTAGGCCCCAGATTCAGGAAGCATCTGCTGCACATTTCTCCAAAGTTTACCTTGAATTTAAAGTTTTAAATACTATTTTTCAAAGTTTCCTGAGTGTTTAGAAATCAAGTACAGGTTGTAGTGCTTTTCCTTGGGGTCTGCACTGAGAGGGTATGGGGTTAGTATTCTGTCTGTGTTTGTAAATGATATTTAATCTTTAGCAGCAGTGCACTAAATCAGAACATTGTGCATTTTTCCTCTCCCCAGTTTCTATGACACCTTAAGGAATTTAACCCCATTTCTCATGAACACAATCATATAACTAGTGATTAATCCCAGTTGGCTGGTCCGTAGTCTCCACGGCCTATCGCACACACGTACATGCAAACACTTGACACCTGAACAGTTATTACTGACTTAGAAGTGGTATTTTTTTAAATAATATTGTGACTTTTTAGTTTTCCATTTGTTTTGAGAATTTCCTTTTTTTTAAAGATTTATTTGTGTTATGTATATAAGTACACTGTAGCTGTCTTTAGACACACCAGAAGAAGACATTGAATCCCATTTCAGATGGGTGTGAGCTACCATGTGGTTGCTAGGAATTGAACTCATGACCTCTGGAAGAGCAATCAGTGCTCTTAACCACTAAGCCTAAGCCATCTCTCCAGCTTAGAAGTAATATTAGTAATATTTATAAACATAGAATTCTTTGGCAAAAGAAGGAAAACCCTTATCTTTTGCCATTAAGTTTGATAAGCATAATAAATATATACCTGCCACCCAGCCTGCAACCAGGCAGCACTCTTCCCTGAGCAGGAATGAATAGAATAACACAACAGCTGTCTCGCTGTCTATATTTCATAAAAAGCCGTGTGGGTCATAGAACTTTAATAGCTTGGTGGCCTTGTATTTGGCTTTGTAGTTGGCCATAGACATAATGTTACCAGAAGGGGAAAATTTTTTTGTATAGAGTGTTTCGTTCATTTTTTTTTTTCCTGAAGATTGTCACGAAAGTACCTGTTCTTCAAAGCTTAACATCAAACTTAATACAGAGCTTCAAAGGGAAGCCTGGCCAGTCCTTTTTTTTTTTTTTTTTTTTTTAAAGTTTAAAGTTCAGAATTCGCCTTGCATTTCCCCTCAGTAAAGAATATTTTGTACTTTAAAGTTTGCAGATGTTCGAAAGAAAATTGTGTGTTCTTTGGACTTAGACATGAATAACAGCTCCTTGTAACTTCTTCTCTTCCCTTTCTTCTCAGGTATGGGAAGATCGTCTCCACAAAGGCGATTTTGGACAAGGCAACCAACAAGTGCAAAGGTACGATGCTGTGTACTCAGTCTTGGCTGTGGACCGACAACGCAGCGGCACCCAGTTTCTCTCTTGCACAATGTCTGCATATTGCTTACGTTTGTTTTGTCCCTGGTTGAATTTGGCCGGAAACCCAACAACTGACAGTTTGCCAGAATTCTACCAGATTTGGCACCAGTAGAGTTAACACGCAAACTATGAGTTGGCTTTCAGCCCCTGCCTTTAAAGGGGGGAGCAGAGCTGTAGAATAGCTTTTCTTTCCTGAGCCCGGGGAGATTAGAGCTGCTTACTGAAGACCATTGGACTGTACTAAAGAACTGAAAAGATTACATATTGTGTAAATTGGCTCTATTAATTAGAATAGAGTAGTTTTAAGCAGTACTTAATTACATGTTTCAATACTCCCGATTGTTCTCTGCTGAATGCCTGTTGACAATATTGGCAGCGGGGAGGAGAGACCCATTTTCACTGACCAAATTGTACAGGGGAGAGAGGGTCATGTGCCCCTTTGAAATATACTGCTGCATTAATTTGATGCACTGACCTTCAGTTTTCCATGCAATTAGGATGAGCTCATCCAGCTCCTTGAGCTGGGAGTGCAAGTGGCTGGAGCCGGGCAGCGCAGATGCTCTCTGTGCTTCTGACTTTTAATGATCCAGCATCTTAACAATAGGCATGTGATTTCTAGGAAAATGGAAGAATGGAGTCAGCTGACTTTGAATCTAACTACTGACCCTGGGAATTGAAGCAAGGTTGACAGAAATAGGCAGAGAAGGCAGATCTGCTCATTAATTAGACCCTAGTTCTTCAAGTAGTGGTGATGGTGCATTGGCTTAGCATTGAAAAAGGCAGGGAACATAATGGAGCCTATGGTGAGGCCTCCGCTTGTAAGCCGGTCCTTCCCTTTAATCTAGACTTGAAGTGGTCCATTGTACTCTTTCTTCTTCAAAGTGCCTGGATTTAAAGGCGCTATTGTGGCAAATATCTAAGCCCATGTTTAATCAACATGGCATATTAAGGCAGTTTTGCCTTAGGACAGTGAATAGAGTGTGCTTTATGTAGAATGGTACCCAATAAATATTTAAAATGAATTAAACCAGAGAGAGTCAAATGTGTGCGGAAGTGCATGCACTTAGCTGCCAAGATTAGTCTTACTTAACATCAATAAATGATTTGGGCAATCAGAGAGACACACACAAATGCAAAAAAAAACAAACAAAAACCATCCTTTGGTTTTATGGAGAAAAATAGGCTCTTGCCAAGCCCAAAGAAGGAAGCTGATCTCAAAGTGAACCTCAGACTGGGAGAGAAATAACAGAGGACACATGGTTTTAGCCCACCATACCTCTCTCCCTTTCTTCCTCACCCCAAAGGAATCTGATGAAGCAGCTCAGAATGCTGAAAAGCCAGAGCTGCCACC
Organism: Montemys delectorum; assembly: GCA_019843815.1. Lineage (NCBI taxonomy): Eukaryota > Metazoa > Chordata > Mammalia > Rodentia > Muridae > Montemys > Montemys delectorum. The sequence goes on along the minus strand of JADRCD010197113.1, from coordinate 56,149 downwards.
ATAAGTAGCGAAGAACCCCTCCTCCCACTTAAACTCTCCAGCACATGCTACACTGAAGGACACCGCTGTTCCCCTCTCCGATGGCTGCAGTTTTCCTAGAAGCCAAAATTCTACCCCATGCTCAGTGTGGTCTAGGCAAGGGCCCGAGTAAAAAGAAATGACAGCTAATCTCACAGTACCATATGCAAAACTGCAGGATTGCAAAGTGTCTATAGATAAAGTAGAGAGATTAATGAGGCTTCTGGTGATTCAGAACTGACATTCAATCCAGCAAGTAGTCTGGAGGTCTTGGGAGACACTGCCCTGGGGGGGTGGGGGGTCAAGCATGATCCCTTCCAGGGTTCTCAGTCTCACTAGCCCCTGGGCAGTGTACATCAGCTGTGTAGGGGTATGGCATCTGGATAAGAGGAGAAGGTAATCCAGGGTGGGTTTATAAATCCATATAGGCCAGGATGAGTTTGTGGGATGGGGGAGTAATGTTGAGACAAATGAGAAGTAACAGTTTGGTTTGTAATAAAGCCAGATAACATGCTACCCATGGTAACTTGCTATGGTTTGGTATATGTATATGTGCATAAAATTTTTTCACTTATAGTTGTAGTGAATATAGAAAATTACTAAAAGTGAGAAATACTATATTACATATAATTTTAGAGATTAAATACATTCAAGAAATTCACATATGACACCAAGACTTCTTAGAAGGTCAGGAAACTTTCACAAGCTTATTTGAGGGAGCTTCTGTTTTGGACAAAGTTAAGCTAAAGAAAATAAGTCTGCTTAAGGTATGTTAGTTATTGAAGATTCAGTTGTTATTTTATGTTTCAGTTCTGGTCAAAATGTAGCAAACACATAGGTTTTAAGTGCTTACCACAAGCGGGGCAGTGGTGGTGCACACCTTTAATCCCAGCACTTGGGAGGCAGAGGCAGGTAGATTTCTGAGTTCGAGGCCAGCCTGGTGTACAGAGTGAGTTCCAGGACAGCCAGGACTACACAGAGAAACCCTGTCTCAAAAAAACGAAACAAACAAACAAACAAACAAAAAATACTTACCACATAGGCAGATCAGGACAGAGAAACTTAACTTACAAAGAATTGACCAGGAAACTGGTATACAGACAAGAGGAGAGCTCATTACAAACATTAATTAACACATAAGGAAAAGTGGATGAGGATCAAGTAAACTGATAAAGTGAGAACAGAGACTTCATTTTATCACCAACAAGCCTGTGTCTGAAAGAAGCCAAGGCAGAAATGGAAAGCACAGCTCTGCCCATATCCAGCCATCTCACACTGGGGGCAGACTTCAGTAAGCAAGATAAGCATGACAGTTGGTGGTCTTAAGACCTGGTGATTTATCTCCCGGGAGCTTCATCCAACAAACCTGCATGTTACTTAGTAAGCCCTGCCTTCAGAGACAGTGATACCTCTGTTTATATAACGAAATCGAATCAGTCCTATAGCCCCTGTATAAACTTTTGTTGGTCTTTCCTTGAAAGTAGCACAGGTGAATGGAAAACACATAGTTGAGCGCTTCCCTGTTGTGCTTACCTTCAATAAATAGTTATGAATTCTTAGAGTAGACTTCAACAAAGACTGGAAACACACACTAGCGATAACTGAATGCAACAATTGTGTGTTTCTCTTATTAAGTCAATACAAAGAATGGTTCTATTACATGAGCAGACTACAACCTCAAATACAATAAATAGCACCATAGTAGAGATGTTCTGCTTTTTGTAGTATATTGACAGTGGCAGAGTTGGTGATAGAAGTGTCTATCAGTAGGTGTTGCATCATTTCAGTATAATGGGGTGTCCGTGTATAATCCCCAAATATTGTGCTATGTGAGAAAGACAGAAACAGAGCTTGCCTGATTACCCAGAATGATGCATATTAGCATAAGCCCCAAACATGTTCAACTTTCCTTTTAACTTGGCAGTTGAGGGGCACTCTGCTGTAACTAGCATCAGCTGCCTCATCTCCCTTCCCAACCTAGCTGCTTCTGTATTGGATAAATCCAGGGTAGCCCCTCTCAACCCAATTCTAAGTAATGCAAAGCAGCCACTGCTCACCGCAGCTTCCGCATCTGCATCTGTCTCTCCTGAAACAGCCACTTCTGCGGTTGATAATCTTCCATTTCTGCTTACCTGGTGAAGAAGCGACTCTTGAGGCTAGTGCTGCAGCAGCGTGGCTGTTGGGTGTTCTGTTTGGCTTCGTTGCTCTATACTTGCTTGTCCCTCTGATACCAGCACAACACTCTCAAAACTACTGTTCCTTAATGAATTCTGAATATCAGTGCTAGGCCTGGATCCTCCTCTTCACAGCCTTCTAAATAGTGCCATTCTATTTCAAATTACACTTACTGAAATTAATTTTAGAGCCAAGTGTGGAATACTCATGAGGCTGACGAGCAATGCAGGTCCAAGGTAGGCTGGGCCACATAGCAAGACCTTGCCTCAAACAAAAACTTCAAAAATTTAATTAAATACATTATATCCATATGTGTGTGTGTGTGTGTGTGTGTGTGTGTGTATCCATATACACACATATATATATGGATATACACATATGTATATATATATGTGGATATATACACACATATACACACACATGTATGTACAAGTATAATAGAGATTTGTACTACACAAAAATGAAACTTCATAAATGATGTGAGTTCAGAAAAAAGCTGATATTTGGGCGAGTATTCTTCAAATTGTACTAAATATACTTAGGTGTTCCTCAGTATGTGAAGAGTCACTGCATGTGATGAAAATGGACTGTCTGTTTTCAGGCAGAGACTTTTGATGCATTTACAAGGTCATGGGGCTGTTTGCTTTTTCCTGTGACTGTCTTTCTCACTAGCCTGCACTGCTAGGTGCCATACATGTATATATTTTGCAGTCCTGCCAGCCTCAGCCCTCTGTCTCCTAATTTCCTGTTTTAATTTATTGTGGCCTGGGAACAGAGATAATAAGCTCATTAACAGTGTTTGTGAAATCACAAGCAAATGAGCTCAGTAGAGTGACCTTTCTTAGGTGGATATATGGACTGTATTGCATGCTGTCTTCAGACTCTATGCAGAGATGGATGGAATAACTGTTTTGGGTATCTTAAGGTGTTTTCATTATCTCCTTTAATTTGAAAGGAGCTACTGTTATTTTCGGTAAATGAGTACTTTTGCCTAGGTACTAAAATTTAGGTTATAATTGAGTATCAAATATTTATACTTATTTTAACTATTTTAACTGCTAAAGCTAATGGATAGTCTGTAGAATATATGTTTGTTTCTGTCATTTCTCACCTCAGTAAGATAGCGCCATCTTTTTTTGTTGTTGTAGTCTTTAAAACTTTGTCTGAAGTTGTCTGTCATTACACCCCTAAGACCCTTTTTTTTTTTTTACCTGAAAAGCAACTTAAATGCTAGGGTTTTTTTTCCAACTCTCAGACACCTGAGAAGATCTTTAAGAGGACAAAGTCCCCTCTCCCAAACCCTGTCACGAACTTTTAAGAGATGTTTCGAAGGACCTGAGGAAGCCACTGCACCGTGGCTGTGGGTACCTATGTACCCGCGGGACACCTCTGCTTCTGTGGCCTGTATTAGAACCAAAATGAAGTCCTTTATTTTTTTTAACACCCTATATAATTAAAAAGTAGTGACCTAAGAAGAGTGTCTTTTGCATTTCAGGTTATGGTTTTGTTGACTTTGACAGTCCTGCAGCAGCCCAGAAAGCTGTCTCCGCCCTGAAGGCAAATGGAGTCCAGGCTCAGATGGCAAAGGTAAGTGGAGGCCTGTGCTCCTGAAGGTCACTGTTTATCCCTTTAAATGATGAGATGCACCTGGGAACTCTCAGCAGTGACACAAAGGTTTTCTTCCTCATTGTCCAAAAGAGGACTGATTCATGTTCTAAAGACGAATTGACAAATGTATGTATACATTTTATATCCTATTTAACCCAATATGTAAATCCAGAAATAGCACCTGATTTGGGTGGGTAATCAAAATTCCAGAAGGCTTTCAGATCTATACTGTTTTCTTAAAATAGAACTTTACAGTTCTATGCCCAAGGATTTAATCCATTGTAGGCAGTCCTCAAAGAGAAGGTAATAGAATATGTATCTCTCAAAACCAGAATGGAAAGCCGTCCAAAGGGAAGAGGGAAACCAGCGAAGAGGAGAGAGAAGGAATGGTGAGGGTAAATAAGAACAAAATGTCATAGGTGTATTCTGTCACAGGGAAATCCATTTCTTTGTATGATAATCAGGAAATTAATAAGGTAATTGGGAGAGGGAATTGGAAGATGACTGGCTGGTAAAGTGGTCGCAAACATAAGGACTTGGGTTCAGAGCCCTTGCAGGCATGTAAGAAGCTGGGGAGTGCTCTGTGCTGCACAGGGAATAGGAAGAGGTCATGGGCCTGCTAGCTGAATTGGTGAACTCCAGGTTCAGTGAAAGATCTTGTCCAAAAATAAGGTGCAGAGCTAGGCATCTAATGTAAACCTCTGGCCTCCATACATAGATTAAAGATAGAAATTGACAAGTAAAGATAGAAAAGGTAGTTGTGCACAGAATGTCATATTTTGAAGGGATATATAAGTGACTCACACATGAATTTATACAACTGAGAGGTTGGGTACAGATGTATGCCATAGGTGCTGTTTTACTGGTATAGTAGTGAGATGATTTTTCCGTGATTATTTGTGTAATTTGAATCTATCCTTCAGTATTTTCATATAGACTTTATTCAAGACTAGTTTCTGGTGGACTTTTATCAGCCTAGCTGAGAAATATTGCTGAAATACTTCTCCAAGTGAAGGGTATGGCTATGTGATCAAGGACTATAAAGCGGAGGCCGTATGCTCCGTGCTTCAGAAGCACTCTAGCACAGTGTGCATGGATTTCAATTACTGTAAGACAGAATGCTTTCCCTGAGTTGTATTCTCTTTTGCTAGTTTCCTAGCAAGGTTAAAAACCTAAAGAAACTCTATCTCAAAAACAAACAAACAACAACAAAGAAATCCTGTCTCAAAAACAAGCAAACAACAACAGCAAAAGCCCTAGAATCCAAAATGTTATCCCTTAGAAATGTGAAGAGATTGAATGGCCTAGTCTGTGTCTCCTTTCACCTCAGATTCATCAACAGAGTCAGAGTGCTTCTGGTGAGATGGCTCAGCCAATAAACGTGCTCACTGCTAAACCCAATAACGTGGGCTCAATCCCTGGAACCAATATGGGTAGATGGGGAGAACTCATATAACTTCCCCTCTGATATCAGTAAGCACACTGTAGCACGTGTGTGCAAATCTACCCACATGTATAAAATGCCTAAACCTTGAGTATTTGATAAATTTGGAAGAGTTAGTTTGGCATAATCAAAATCACTGATCCAGTATAGTTACTGTTCCAAAGTGTTCACCTCCCACCTGCATTCAGTGCGTCTTTGTTTTCTCTATGAGGTAGGGTCTCACAGAACCCAAGCTGCTCTTGTACTCCCTATGTAGCTGAGGACGACCATGAACTTCAGAATCTTTACCTCCTCCTCCTGAGTTCTGGGATTAAAGACATAAACCACTCTATATAGCTTTCCAGTAAGCATGTTTTTATTAAAGAGAAGTAAGAATCAAGAGGCAACCCATGAAGCACCATGCATCTCTTACATGCTGTGTTCAGTAGCAGGAATTTCATTATACACTAAACCCATCTCAGAGTCATATTAACTGAACCAATACTTAACTTACGTACTGGTGTTCATAGACCAAATGTAAGCATGGACGATATACCTAGTACCTAAAGTACATTAATGAAGATAATTGAGGTTTTTTTTCCTTTCCCTGCACCAGTTGTCATGGCAAATATTCCAGGCCTAAAATTTGGCAGTATATTATTTCAAGTCTTTTCAAAAGAGCAATAGTTTTCTATTATTAGGCTTTATGAAGTACAGAGGAAAATAATTGAGTACTGTCCTTGGCTACTTCTGAATAGTAGCACATACTCACTCCCTGATGCTACTCCCTGAGGAACATTCACATGTGCAGGAGAGAAGGCTTATGGAAGTTTACGGACTGTAAGAAGGACATATATCACCTGCAAGGACCTGAGAGATAGCGTAGCTGCTCAGAGTTCTACAGCTGCCAACATGGAGGTACTTTGAATACAAGCATCAACACAGATAAAGTTTTAGGAATTCATAAAAGGGATTCCTTTTCTAAAGTAATCTTTTCCTTATAATCCTCATGGTGTGGCACTAAGATGGCCTATGGGTATTCTTCACCTCCATAGTAGAAATTTAGAAAAACAGAAACTGAAAGTAGAAAGCATCCTGGTTTTCAGATAATTGCCCCGTCCGCTGAGCAATGTCCATTTTGATGTTGAAAGCCTATGAGAGAGTAAGCAAGTGTGACCACAGAAAGCCTGCTTTGCTTTCTGATTTGCAGCACATTTACTCTGGCCCTGCAGTCAGTACATGACTAGACATGGGCAAGCAGGCCTTACCCAGAAAACCACAATGCTGCCCTTCACTCTCCATCCTAAGTCACTCTGCAAATCTCCCCCTTTCTCTCTATTAGATAATATCCAGAACACTTCCCATGGCTTCTGCAGTTACTCCCCTTTTGGAAAGTCCAGTCTCTTGATTTTTTTCACACCATAAAATACAACATCTCTTTCAGTACATTTACAGCCATTCCTCTCTATTCATGTTGCCCAACCTCATTCGATGTGGTATTTAAATAAGGGCTTATTAGGGGGAAAGCCTTACTATGTTTCAGAAGCAGTATAATGTGGGGGCATACATAGAGATATCACAAACAGCCCAGAGCCCTACCAAATGTTGGCTGTTGCTGGTTCTAAGGGAGAGGGCATCACAGCCTACATTGCAATTAGTTGCTGGCAACTGTATCGACATTTTGGTGATCTGGAAGCAGCATTTTGAAGGTTTCCATCCCAACAGTCATTAATTATGTGTATATGTAGACCGACTTGTGATAAATGAGCATAGTTACATTGTAGCTCAATCTAATTACATTTTAGAAGATTGGTTGGGGTTGTCATTAGTGTATATTGTATTATAATCTTTCTTACTAAAATAACACAAAATACTTTAACATTTGGTTAACATTTGAAGCTAAATACCTAATTCTCAAGAAGAGATTGTTAATGTATGATGTATAGTGCTTATAATTTAAAGATATACTCTTATTTCATAGAAATTCTGAGTATCAAACCACAGTGGTGAAGTTTCCCTTCCCCTGAGTCAGGCATGTTTTGCAGTGTGTTTTTACCCAGTCTCTCTCAGCTCCTTAGCTGTGTTTTTTAACCCCTTCAGAGTTGGAGCAATAGCAAGTATGGGAAGGTTTATTGGCCTATCAGTGATATAGTCTGGTGTTGACTTCTTTCCTGGGTAACACATTGATGCTCTTTCTCATAAAGTACTCTTGGGAGTTTTTCTGAGCTCTCTACCAAATCTACCACCCATCCCCCAAACTAGCCATCAGCTTTGCTCTGATGAACTGTCTCTCCCTGCCTCCTAGACAGCCTTCCGAGAAGAATCAAATTCATGCTAGGACCACTCTGTGTGGCCGCTTCTTTTGGGTATTTGAGTGATCTTACACATAGCCCAGGGTGACTTTTAATCCCTAATTCTTCCCCTCTGGCTCCTGAGTGCTAGGATTATTCAGTGTATTTGCCAAACCAGCTTCCATTGAATCCTAGCTTCCATCTGCCTCTGCCAGCCATCAGGAAGAGAGTAATTACTTCCCAGCCATTCTGGTAGGCCCTTTCAATCAGCTTGCTCCTTTCCCATTGTTCGGCTTTTGAGTCACGCATAGACCCATTGTACACCGCAAGCTGGTGGGATACAGATCAAGCTTTGTGTCAGGTCTGCCAACAGCCCTGTTGCTCAGCTGGTAACAAGAGGGTAGCAGACCACATGTGGAGGCTCAGAACATGGCTGCATTTCCCTCCAAGTGAATGTCATTCTCAGCCTCTGTCCCTTTTAGACAGATAAGAGCTGGATGCGCACATCCTAATCCAATTCACAGCTAGATTCTTGCAGGCTTTCTCTAGGTTGTCTGGTTTCTTCCTGCGGATCCTTGGAGCACCAACACGCATTGTTGAAACTGAGTTAGAAAGAAGCCTGTTTTATCAACCTATTGAAAACGCAGAAGCCTTTTTAGGGTAGTCCCCTACATACATTCTAGCACCTGTATTACTAAGGAGCATAGTGGTTTAAATAATCTCTGTTTAGAGGAAATCTTTACCATTTGCTTATTCAAAAGAGGACTGAGTGTGGGTTGACTATCTAGGTCATATCAGTGATGCACTCTGAATGCCAGCCCCATTCAAGGACTGCATGGCTTTATTCTACAAGCTAGCTGGGGGTTGTGATTCTCCATCATCTGTGGGGAAGACAAGTACATAGTTTCAGGGATGTTGGCTGTGTGCCATCATTCTGCAGAATATAGATTTCAGTATCTGGTTTCTTCTTTTCTTTTTCTTTTTCTTTTTAAAGTTATAAATTAACGTTTTAAATGCCAGCAGCTCTCTCGTTCTTCTACCATAAAATCGTGGGTTTGAGTATCTGATTAATTAACTTAATTCTCTTACGATGATGCAGTCAAGGACTACCTTGAGTACATCTTTTGGGGAGAGGATTTTTTATGAAGGAAGTTTAAGTCTGGCTGTGTGGTTGTGTTATCAGGGACCAATCACTGTTCATTCTATTCTTGCAAATGAATTGGGATGCTGCTGGGTATTAAAGCCCACATGGTAAAGTCTTTCCCTCTTGTGTGATTTGAAGCAATGAGGCAGGGGTGGGGTGGTGGATATGTGATGTTGCTGATAACACTGGGTTCTGGGGTAGGTGTATGAGGAGCCCACAGGCACTTAAAACCAGATTTCACAACTGTAAACTGAGAACACTGAGGTAGCTGTTTCCCTTAACTCCACAGCCTTGCTCAGTAACTGCCGTGTGGTGGGCATGAAGTGCTTGCTTTATTGATTTAAAAATATCAACTAATTAAGAGAAAAGCTTTATTCTAAGGGTGGACAAAGTCTGGGAACTCAGAAAGAAATGCTTGGAAATTATGTGTGTAGAGCGGTACCTTGATGAAACTTAACAGACAGAAATGGCCTTGGGCCTTCTGGGAAGCCTCTGTATGTGAAACACAGCATATGTTTTAAATATGTGTCTTCTTTTCGAAGGACTCAGATTCTAAGCCAGCTGTGGTGATGGCGCATGCCTGAAGTCCCAGAATGTGGGAAGTTGAGGCAGGAAAATTGCTATAGTTTAAGGCCAGCCTGAGCTACATACTAAGTTCCAGTCTAGCCTGGCATATACAGATAGGAGACCCTGACTTTGAAAGAAAGAGAAATCTGAGTCTATTAAAAGACAGAGATAACTGGCTTAAAAGATGTAAGGCACAGCTTTGAGAATGACCTTGTGGTAGAGTGACTTACTTCTACAGGCCTTTCTATGTCCCCTCCTGAGCTTGGATGGGGGGTCAGCAGAACATCAGGGGTGGCAGCCTTGGCACTTTCTCAACAAATAAGCAGGCAAATGAGCAGGAAATCAGTTCCCCTCACTGAGAGGCCCACCATGCTCTGAGCAGTCGGCAGTCACCCACCCGTCAGCGGCGATCTGCTGGTGGGTGAACCTATTCAGTACAAGAGAAAACAGATGTCTGCTCTTTCTGCCAAGTCCCTCTCTTGCATTTTAGGAACCATTCCACAAGCACAGGGAGGGTTTGTTAATTTCTTTCAGATGGTGACTGAGTGCTTTACACGGGGTGGGACCTCCAGGCCTGGCTTTTCTACTCAAGTGAGCATTACTGCCATTTATCCCCTCCCAGCCAGTGTGGAACCTCTTTTTCCAAGTGCTAGAAAAGCTCCTAAACCTCATCTGTGCCTGGGACATAAAGAGGCCCTTTGCACCCACTGCTCTTGGCTACCTGTCATTGACAGCATAACTTTTTCAGGGATCGTAATTTATTATTTAGACATAATGAAACAGTTAGGGTTGTGACTGATTTTTTTAAAGAGACTAAATTAATCTTCACTCAAAACACCACCAATTACTATAAATACTTTATGTCCTGTTTCCTATGAATATATACAGTAATGAGACTTCATGGATGTTTAAAGGATTGGATTGGGGGGAGACGTCCGGGAGGGGGGGGGGGCGTGGCTGACTGGTATCTCCAGCCTGAGGTTTCAATCCCAGTCCTTTGTGTTGTAAGTTTTAAATTACTGCAAGATTGTGGGTAGTGTTTGTAAGACAGGTCAACCACATAGACAGAAAGAATACATAATACTAGCTGTAATGGTCATCCCAGATGAGGAAAGTTAACTGAGGAAGTTGTTGCTATGGGAAACAAATACCAGCAATCTTAGCAGGCCTAGGACGGGAGTCAGTGGAACAGTGCCTGCCTAGAAATAGGAAATATTTACATATATTGTATGTTGCTCTGTCAGAGTGAGTGAACCCTCTCCATTCAGGTTTTAGCAGTTTTGATATTTGGTTTTTCCCCCTATTGGTCCACCTTCAAGTTAAATTAAAACTCTAGAAAGTGTATAGCTGCCTGTTTATCCCAGAGGCAAGGAAAATACATATCAGACAGTTCTCCTACTTACCTTGTCAACCCCCTTCCTAAAAAAAGACCAGAATGTGTAACAAATTCTGTGAGCATGCTTGAATATGAGCCACTGAAATCTTGATAACCTAATTTCAAAAGTGTAAAGAATTTTAGTGTGCGTGTCTCATATAGCATATTCAGGTCATTACAGCATATCTTTGCCTGAAAGGTGTGTTTTCATGACCCTTAAGTAGCCAGTTCCTGCCTTAGTATGAAACTAAGCATGGTTTAGGAATCTTAATCCTATCCCTCCCCTACTGTGGTGCCTCAAGCTTTCCTCTTCTGCAGAGTGTGGCTGTCAGGTGACAGTCCCTCCTCCATTCTGACCCAGTCCACCTCTAGGGAAGGAGACTGCTCAAAACACAGTGTTTGTCTCCCTCAAGTATCAGTTACTTAATAGTGTCAGGATATCAAGCTTGTCTCTCTCAGAGTTCAAATTGCTGTAGACTAGTTATAAGGTTTAACTGTCTTGTTGAATGGTCAGAGATGTTGAGATAAGGTCTCATACAATAGCCTTGGCTCGACTAGAACTAACTGCAGCTCCAGATGCCCTCCCCTTACAGCAGCTTTCCTGTTTCAGTCTCTGTGAGTGTCGGGCTCATAAGCACCAACTCTAAGATAAAGCACAGGGCTTCAAGGAAGCTTTGTAGCTAAGGCTGTAATGGTCATGTTCTTCAATGTCAGCACTCCTGGAGTGGAAAAAGTCTACCACAGTAACTGACAAAGTAAAGCAAAACTCCTTAGGGAACACCTAGCAGTCTGGCTCAGTGTTTTCACTTTAGCTCATTCTTAGTGCCCTGTGTTCTCTACAGACGTACTCTCTCATCTTTATGAGAGCCCCCTCCATCCTCCCACCCTGATATGTACCTATCAGACCTTCTCCAGATATGTTTTCTGTTGCCTCTGTTGAGCTGTAAACTGTTAGAAGATGGGATTCGGGTGACAGTCTCGGATGCACGGCATGCGTTGGAAAAGCCCCTTTTCTATGAAGTTGTTTTCAAGGAGCAGTGACCCAACTTGTGTAGGGTTCCACAGTAACAAAGCTTCAGAGACTTAGAAGGGAGGATCCAACATGAGAGGGCTCATGGAGGAACTATGCAGTTTGCTGTGAGAGGCAGCACCTGAAGTAGAAAGAAAGGGGCAGGCTCCCCTCTTTAACCACCTCAGGAGTGTATGAAAACTTTAACACCCAAAGCCAGCTTTACTGTCTTTCCTTGTATTTTGGAACACTGTATGCATTATTGCCCTACATCTGTTAAACAACTTGGCATGTTTTCAGCATTAAAGATGTACTTCATCTAATTGACAGTAAGGTGTTCTTGTTCAGCATTGAGTTAACCAGTAGCAGCACAGTACAGGCTTAATCTCAGCTGAAGCAGAGATGCTGAGCAAAGGTAGGGCAGTGGCGATTGCCCTGTGTATTAGTCAAGGTTCTCCCTTCTCTGTGATAACTGCAGCCTGTGTCAAGTTGACACACAAAACCAGCCAGTACACCCTGTGAATGGGTAATGAGGGGATTGTTACTATTGAGTATTTTGAGATTTTAATTTTTTCATTTTTTTAATTGGACCTGTCCATAACATAGTCTAAGAACCTGTGTTCAGGTTCCTCTGGACTCAGAGCCAGTGTTCTCCACCTTTGGCCTATTTGTACATTGCCTTCTTTCATATCTGGGCCAGGAAGTTCTAAGGGAAGTCTATGTTGCCTATATTTCTGTCTCTGTTAACTTTAGCTCTTGAGAATTACCAGGACATATATCATTCTGTGGGAAACTAAATTACTTCACTCGTCCGTCCGTCCATGTCTGTGTTGATGTATGTAGTACCAGGGATCAAGCCCAGGATCATGCCCCACAAGAGCTCTAACAGTGAGCTGAAGCTCAGCTCCAGATTATCCTAAATCTTAAACAGACAAATAGAGCACAAAAGGTCGGTGTGTGAAAGGGCCAATTTCGTTTCAGGTTTAATTAATGCTAAGATATATTACAAAGACTGTGCGAGGCAAACATGCATAATGCTTCACTTATATTTTTAGAACGCTGTGTACTCCAGAAATTGAGGAAGCCATGATGAGGATGTTTACTCTGTTGCCAAAGGCTAAGATATCATCAGTTAATGACTTTACCAATAGCACTCATTAAGGAGAAGCCAACTCATATGCTTTAATGTGTAATGATAAAATTGGAGGACTGGGGATGCAGTTCTGTGGTATGACAACACTTGCCTAGAAAGCACAAGGCCCTGGGTTTATCTTCAAAACTAGATGCAAGGGAAATACCAGGTCAAAGGAAAGTCTCAAGTGAAGACTGTGCCAACCTCCCTTGCAGAGGTGAATGTGGACTTAGTCAGGAAATACTCTTATTGTCAGGTAGGCTTTCCCTTGAGACTTGAACACCATACTCTTCATATGCACACAACAAGGTTACTGCTCATCAGGAAATTCAGTCATATATCTGTCCAGCTGAGACCACCAAAGAAGGGTGAGTGGGGAATGATCTGATGAGAGTCACTTCTCAGACTTGATGGGCATGTTAATCAACTGAGCGTTCTGTTAATATACAGCTTCTGGTTCTGCAAGTGTAGTGTGGGCCTGAGGTTCTACATTTCTTATCCGGTACTCAGCAGGTGCAGGCCACTGACCTATGGGTAGATGACATACTATATAATCTCTGAGAATTTATTTGCAATTATGGGTAATTCACATGATAATTTTATGATCTATTCTATGTAGAAAATATATAATGCTTACTATAGAGAGATAGGACAAAAGAAATGGAGAGAAGTACCTTTGTATTTCCATTATCTGAGCTCTGCAGGACAGCTGGATACCAGGGAGAGATTGATGCTCCCATCTCAAGCTTGAGGCTGCACAAAAGCAAAATTCTTTCTTCACTGGGGACCCCCAGTCTCCTAAGTTACTCCTGACTCTCCCCACTCTGCCCTGCCCCCCTCAAGGATGAAATGATTATATGACCCTTTGTAGAACAGAGATTAACCAAACCTGCCCTCCCCAGCTATTCTCGATTCTAAGAATGGTTCTGCCCATGCTATTCATTTGCTGAGGCTTACAGTTTCTAGTTTAGGTTAGAAGCTGTCTTTTTCTTCCTAGTAACCACTATTTAAAATAGAATAATAGCCAAGTGCTGGTTGTACACACCTTTAATCCTAGTACTCGGGAGGCAGAGGCAGGTGGATCTCTGAATTCGAGGCCAGCCTGAATTCTAGGACAGCCAGGGCTACAGAGAGAAAGAAACTCTGCCTCCGAAAAATAAAAAATAAAAAAAGTGGAGCCAAATATGGTAGTGTAGATGTCACTAATCTCAGGTCTCAAAAAGCTGAGGCTGGGATCATGGTGTAGTGAGGCCATGTATCAGAAAAGAGAAGAGAAGAAAAAATAAAATGGTGTTGATTCTACCATGGGGCAGTGAAGGGAAGTTGTACCTAGCCTACACTGGACTCTACAGGGTGGGTCCAAATCTTCCTTCACAGATTTCTAAGTTGAATTATTAACAGTAATAGTATAACCACGAACATGAAATGGACTTCTGAAAACAGCAGAGGTTAGTTAATTTTGGAGTCACTGCGTTCTGTTAGGAGTGTCAGTTTCTGAGAGCATCCTCCCCAACTCAGTGCAGGCCAATGGTGTCACTTCCACAGCGGCTGAGAATGACACTGGGGACTGTGTCAGGCCTATGCAGGTTGTTCAAGACTCAGACAAATTTTCAGATGTCCAGGGTGACTTGAGTGTTCCATACACACCCGGCCTCACTATGTAGTACTTAAAAGGACCTGCAGAGCCAGTGGCTGACTGAAAAGGTGCTACTTATTATAAGTGCTTCCCTTCTGTTGGAAAGTGACAGTCTTTCTGTTCTGCCTTAGCAACAGGAACAAGATCCTACCAACCTGTACATTTCTAACCTGCCACTGTCCATGGATGAGCAAGAACTTGAAAATATGCTCAAACCCTTTGGACAAGTTATTTCTACAAGGGTCCTACGTGATTCCAGTGGTACCAGCCGTGGTGTTGGCTTTGCCAGGTGAGTGGGCTGCTCTCTCCTTATTAACTGTAGTAAACCTGCTACGTCTCCCTAGAAAGAGGAAAAAAAGGAAAAAGACTGGAAAGAGAATGCTTGAGGCAGGGTCCTGGGAGCCCATTGTACTGTGGACTAAAATTGCACGTGAGTTTACATGTAAGCTTTTTCCTAATCTTGGAATGTTTTGGATTCCCCCAAATCAAGTACACTAAGCACCTGATGGCTTGTTACTGGGACTGTCACAAGAACCTGGACACAGACAGGGTCCTGACGGTTTGATTCATTCCTTCAAGGTGCTTGTAACTTCTCACAAATGAAGAGTCTCCCAAGGTTCATAGATAAGTCGGTATCTTTTCCTCAGATAGAAATTTGAGTCATTATAACTATTTAGTTAGGTTTTAAGATAAATATTTCTAACATTCAGGAAAGAAAAGGGGATATATTACCTAACATGTCATCGACTTAGCAGTTAACAGTTTATAATTCCTCAAGTTTTCTGTTTTTAAATGACTGTTCTAGGTATAACTGAAGCACCCCCCCCCCATGGAATCTCTATCCTTTTCTTCCTAGAAAGAATACTTCAGTAGCTAAGTTGGTTTCTAGAGAGTTAAATTAAACTGAGCTTTGATTCGTGGCAGATTTATAATCCTAAAGCCCCCTACACAAGAGCTGATTTTACAGTAAATTATTTAAGATGTTTTTAGCAGTGAGCACTGACAGATAATATCAGCAGGCATTAAATTATTAGCTGATTTGTGGAGAGAAAATGCTGACATTTACTTAACCGTACACGGTACAGTCACATCTTAATGCAAATTGTGATTTCAGCAAAGCATTTATTACTAAGGGGCCTTATTGTCACCTCGTCATTAAGTCACAAAGGCAAGGGCTGCAACCAGGTTCTGTTGGCTTTTAGTCACTTGTTCTGTTGGGCCAGACAGCTTAGAGGAAAACCCAAATACCTTTCCAGCAATATTAGTAGCACACACTCACTACTTCGTTGGTGAAGAGGCACCAGTCAAGACGTCTGGAGGCCCAGACTCGCCATCCTTCCAAGGTGCTCTTCCAAATGCAGATAAGTGTAACCTCCTTACAGATTCCAGTGGAACTGTGCTGTTTTTTAACCCCTATCGCTGCCAGTTAAAACTAAGGTGTGGCCAAGAGGGCCAGGGTATGGTACATTTTGAGTAGTGATTTGATGTTTCCGTTGATGAAAAGCAAGTCAAAGTAATGAAGTCCCCAGAAGCGCTTCTCAAATGTATTGAGTCACCTGTAGATGTAAAATAAATTTGTAAAGTGAGGCTTTAGCCTTTATCCTCCTTAAAAGTCAAGATGGTGAGATACAGAACTAAGTTCACTAATTTAATTTTAAACCTGGAGTGAAAGTTAAAAACATACAAGGCGCCTCCTCTGGTTGATGCCAGCCATTACCACAACTCTTTAATCTTATCATTTTGTGAGTTCATAAAGGAAAGACCACCTTTAAAACAAAATTTCTAGACTGTCATTTTATTGTAAATCATGACCAAGTATTGTGAACTAATTTTTAAATTTCTTTCTTTCTTTTTTTGTTTTTTTGTTTGTTTGTTTTTGTTTTTTTGTTTTTCAAGACAGGGTTTCTCCATGTAGCCTTCTCTGTGTAGCCCTCGCTGTCCTGGGACTCACTCTGTAGACCAGGCTGGCCTTGAACTCAGAAATCAGCCAGCCTCTTCCTCCCAAGTGCTGGCATTAAAGGCTTGTGCCACCACTGCCCGGCAGTTTTTAAATTTCTAAGAATTAGAAAATCATAATCGGATGTAACTGGGATGAGCGCTCTGCATAGAATTTCCTCTGTTGTTTATAATTCTGGATGTGCTCTGGAGTCAGTTACTTTACAGTAGAAATGCCAAATCGATGGCTCACGAAAGAATGACCCCCCTCCTCTTTATCTCGTCTGTGCTTTTCTGCTAATTTCATTTGCATCCTAAGCCTAAAGTCGTAGGTATAAAAGTCTCTTTGTGCTGTGCGTGTACAGTTTGTGAATGTCTTATTTTTATATGACTAGGATGGAATCAACGGAAAAATGCGAAGCTGTAATTGGTCACTTTAATGGAAAATTCATCAAGACCCCACCAGGAGTTTCTGGTATGTTGTTTACTTGCAGTTTTATCAATCCTTGTTTTATATAGTACGTATGTAACTTTAGCACATAATGGTGCTCAAGACCAAAATCCTCTCACTTTACTCTTGAGAAATCTACTTGTTTGTTGTACTAGCAAATAAGATATTCATACCTACTGACCAGGAAGAGGTTGAGCGTTACCTGGAATACCAAAGAGCTGACTTACAAAGCATTGTAGAAACGACTCTGTTGACCATAGCCGTCTTTTACCCAGCCTCGCCACCATCCTCTGTAGCCTTCCTTCCCATGACTGGGCCCCAAAAAAACACCAGTGAGAGCTCAGCATCTTTGTCTTCAGAGGGGCTGGACCTCAGCTCCTATGGCTTTTGTGTACACCCTGCTTCAGTCACTTCTCTTTCTCATCTCCCTGTGTTGTCATTAATCAGAACCACCACACCTCATGATAGTTTTATGCCAAGGTAACAACCACACTCCTGGTCTGAAATAGAAGGGACTCCTGTTGTTACTGAGAATTGATTTTCTGTCTTAGTCAGGGTTTGTATTCCTGCAAAAACAAAACAAAACAAAAACATCATGACCAAGAAGCAAGTTGGGGAGGAAAGGGTTTATTCAGCTTATACTTCCACATTGCTGTTCATCACCAAAGGAAGTCAGGACAGGAACTCACACAGGGCAGGAACCTGGAGGCAGGAGCTGATGCAGAAGCCAAGGAGGGTTGTTACTTACTGACTGGCTTCCCCTGGCTTGCTCAGCTTGCTTTCTTATGGAACCCAGGACTACCACCCACAATGGGCCCTCCCCACCTTGATCACTAATAGAGAAAATGCCTTACAGCTGGATCTCATGGAGGCATTTCCTCAAGGGAGGCTCCTATCTCTGTGATATCTCCAGCTTGTATCAAGCTGATACACAGAGCCAGCCAGTACAACTTCATAATCAGTTTTCTGTCTCTATGAAATCTGGGGTGTGTTTATACAGTCCTTTCTTTAGTGGCAGTCTCAGCTTTCTTGTACACTCACTGTTGCCTGTGGCTACCGGAAGAACACCAAGACTGGAGCTATTCTCACCTGGAGCATTTTAACTTTCTCTTTGCCACCATGAAAAGCTGCCAGCCTCTCAGCCTCTCAGCCTCTAGGCTGACTCTTCCTGCAGTGCCTTAGCCCCACGCCCTCCCCCCAGCATCAGCTTCTCTCCCCTTCTACTCCCCCCTGCAGTCCTGCAGCTCAAGGGAGGTGAACTCACTTCCTATTTAACGAATAGAGCCTGGAATACCAGAAATGCTGCTCACTTTCTGCATCCTCTAGTGAAGGATTCATACCCGTGCCCTGCTCTTTCTTTCTCATTCCATAAGGATTTTAGAGTGGTTTGCAACCTTGTCCCACTAGGGACTTGTTATGTCTTCCTCTCATGTAATTCCATTTTTTGCTTATATCCCATGTTTCCAACAACAACAAAAAACAAAAACAAAAACAAAAAAAACCCTTTTTCTTTGGATTTATAAAATAACATGTTCCTGACAAGACTAGTTGGCAAGCAAATGGAGGAAAATCCACAAATAATCTTCTAGATTCATTTGTATTGCTGTGATTAAAAATAACCTTATAGAGAACAACCAGAAATGGGTTTATTTTATCTCAATATTCCAGGTTATACTGTGTTACTATGGGAAAGTTGGGGTGGGTGGCAAGAAATTGCATCACATCCACAGTCAAGAATGGGGAGAGGATGGATAGAAATACTTTTCTTGCCTCCTGATGTTCATGCCTTGAAGTGATTGAGCTATATTAAGCAACAACCAATGTTCATTAGCTTTGAATAAATTTTGCTTTGTCAT
The DNA here is from genome assembly GCA_019843815.1 of Montemys delectorum. Classification (NCBI taxonomy): domain Eukaryota; kingdom Metazoa; phylum Chordata; class Mammalia; order Rodentia; family Muridae; genus Montemys; species Montemys delectorum. The sequence continues at coordinate 37,529 of JADRCD010197113.1, read as the reverse complement.
AGCACCAAGGCAACACTAGCAGCTTATAGGGTAGAATGTGGGAAAGACTGACTGGTTTGTGCCTTCTGGTTTGTGGATCGTTCCCAGCATGCTCTGTGCCAGCAGGCGGTGTCTCAGAATTAAGAAACCACCTCACCTTGCTTGAAAGAGTCACTGATGCTATTAGAGTAGAAGAGAGAGGCTCCTGCTGCTCTGTTACATCCTTCCCCCAATGTACTCTCAGACTTCTTGCTTGGCAGGCCTCAGACATCTGCTTTCTGCTTCTGGGTCTGGAGCTGCAAGTCTGTGCCAGCCACTAAGACCGACTCCTTACGGCATCATTGTCTGCCTCTGCATACCCATACCCTGCAGATCTACTCTTGCTTGTGTAGAAGTCTGGAGAGGAGTCCTTTCACAGTGTCCTCCGGCCCCCTCTGCTCACTAGTATCTTCAGTAGATCAGCTGCATCAGCCAGAATTCACCCAAATGCTGCTGTGGGGAACAGTCAGGTCCTTGATTTCACCCTGAATCATGGTGGCCTCTGTAGTAAGCAAGCATGCAGGAACCCAGAAGAGGAGAGTACATCATTGGCCAAATGCATCTTTGCCCCCACAGTCTGTCCAGCACCTTTCTTATACAAAAAAAAAAGTATTGCAGTAGTAAGTAGATCCTGTGAATTGAACCTGAGTAACATAAAAGATCAGTCAGGCCCCGCCTCTGAATGGCAAGAGCATACACACACCCTAGCTTGTCACATAGAACACAGTCAGAAAGCAGCTGAAGTATGTTGAAGTTAGATTCGTTCCATCCTGAAGTCCCGGGATTGGGCAATTGCTCCTAGGCTTTTCATGGGTAATGGTGTTGGGTATTTATTCTTCCAGAGCTCCCAGGTTCCATCTTTAACTGGATGACTGATGAAGATGATTAGAAAATCATTTTAATTTTCTGTACTCAGTTCCATTTTATTCCATAAAGGAACTAATTTGTATGTCTGTATAGAACCACAGGCCACACTTGGTCTTGTAACATTAAAACCTGGCAGCACATCACTTTTAAAGCTGCCACTGAAGGTGAACTGCACAAAGACACACATTTGGAACTTAAAATCTAAGTCTTGCAAGGACAGTGGCTTCGGAGAAACTTAGCCTGGTGGAAGAGCTTTCTTTAACTTACTGACTTACTTACTTAGTTAGTTACTTAGTTAGTTAGTTACTTAGTTACTTAGCTAGTTTTTCCATCAACCAACACTTAGATGAAAGGAAGAATGTTTTAACCTCAGACTAGTAGAAGCCTGCCCCACCCAGGGTGGTAGTGGCGCATGCCTTTAATCCCAGCACTTGGGAGGCAGAGACAGGCGGATTTCTGAGTTTGAGGCCAGCCTGGTCTACAGAGTGAGTTCCAGGACAGCCAGGGCTACACAGAGAAACCCTGTCTTGAAAAACCAAAAAAAAAAAAAAAAGCCTGCCCCGTGAGTTTAGCACAGTTTGAGTACCCTCTGCATACTCAGGACACCAGCCACACACAACAGCCATCAATTTGTGACCTCTTTTGGTTCGTTCTTAATGCAGCAGCAAGACTGGTTGAAAAAGGAAAAGGATGCAGGGCCATTGTATCAGCCAGAGATAAAATCTCCTGCCAGCTCCTCTGTGAAAGAGACCTCAGACTTATCACAGACTGGGTGAACAGTTTCCTTTGTTCTTTAAAGGACAGTGTGGTTGTGTCCTTAAACTGTTTCCTTTGAAGTGGGTTTACAGACTGCTGGCCACACCCATTCAAGGAAAACCCCCTGGTTTCCAAACCACTTGTGGATGACTGTAGGAGCCTGGGTAACACTGCAGCTGGTTGAGAAGAGTTTCTTCCAAGTTGTACCAAGGGACAAATGAGTACAAGCAACCTGGGTCCTGTCTGTATTGTAGGCCTGGCTGCAGAGGCCTGACTTTGCAGCTGAGGCTGGATTCCCATCCAGTGCTTAATGCTCCTTCATTTCCCAACCCTGTGTACTAACCTGGGTTCGGGACTAGGTTGCAAGTTGTTTGTGGGCAGGAGCATTTGCTTTTTAACTTTTGTACGCCACCCTGTACCTGCAGGGCTCACTGAGTGCCTTCTCTGAGCTTTTGTCAGGAATGCTCATCCCAATACTCAGAGCCGCTTGGAGGCCTCTGATGTATATATAAATGAGGTTGAACTGCCTCTGGGCTTAGTGTGGGATTTGGAAGCACACTCTTGCAGTAAACTCACCCTTTCACCAAAACAAGTCCCCAGCACATGTTGGAATCCCTGAGGAATCTGAATAGTTTTCTGCTTCTCTGGACTTGGTGCTTTCATACACTTACTGAGAGGAGCTTTGAATGCTAGCCAGTGTCTCAGGGACAGCTCTCTCTTTATCTGGGAGGGCTTGAGATTGTTGATCTGATTGGGTAGAAAATAAAATGATGGGGGTGAGCAGGTTACGTCAAGTGTGCCTTCCTAAATGGTTAAATACCATAGGCTCCTTGCTAGGTAGACATAATATCTCATAAACACAGGCAGAGGATGGCTTATTTTTCAATGCATTGTTTAGCTAGCATAAGCAGAATTACCCAGTATGCCTCCTGTCAGAGCACTTGGATTCTTGCACAGTTGGCAGTTTGCCTATGATACTGGAGCCAAGTTCAGGAAAGAAAGGCACTTTAGCTAGAATCACATCCCAATATGGCTTTTGTCCTGGCGTGCTAGAGTCCTCAAAGGATCTGCTGGTGTTGTATCATTGACAGTTAGTATCCAAGTCACAAACATTCTCCCTCAGTCAAAAGGAAAACTAAAAGAAACATAGTAAAGCCCCCAAAGATAAGTTTTAGAAATAAAAGGAACAGTGTAGTCCTCTTAGCTGTTGCTCATGTACACTAGCCTCTAGAAGGCTAAGTGGAGGAGGTCCAAATGCATGGTGGTGCATGCCTTAGAGGTGGAGGCAGGTGGATCTCTATGAGTTCCAGACCACTCAAGCCTACATAGTAAGTTTTAGGCCCTGTCTCTAAACAAAGGAAAAGTCATGTTTGAATATTTAGTTCTGTGTTACCCATCATCCTGCCAGCCTGTGTTTTTATATTAAGATGGCAAATCTTGATTCCTTATGCCAGCTGTGCCCACCCTAGCTGGGGCTGTGACATAGAACAGCACATGTTCATAGCTCTGCAAAAAAATTCTGAGACATCACATTATAACTTTGATATAGGAACATTATTATTAAATACTGTCTTCTGTTTTCTAAATGCTTTTTAACACGCCGTTTTCTGTCTACTGTTACCATGTTTTAAGGAGCCATCATGTTTTTTTTTTCTTATAGTGCCTTTAAATTGCTTATAAGTCCTATTCTTCCATCCTTCTCCACCCATTATTCCTTAAAAATGCTCAGGTATTGTATTTGGATTTACCTTGGTTTTGAGTGCTTGAAGGTTTGAACTAGGTCAGATTTGCCTGGGAAGTCCTAGGATAAAAGAACCGTGGTGAAATCCATAGAGTTTTTTCACTGTTTAATACTGATTGATAAAAATCCTATGGTGGAGAAAGACTGGTAGTGGTTTTCTTACCTAAGGGAGTGTTGCTAGGAAATTTCAGTTGTGTTGTGTAGAGCTGATGACCAAAGTAGGAACTATGCTCCAGGCACAAACACTGGTCATGATCAGAGTTTGGGAATTTGTCTCAAAATGTTCTTATACTGTCTTCCTAAGAGTAGACATGTTGTCCAGGAAGAATATTCTTAATGGCATTTGCTGGGAAACTGCTGGAGCTGTGAACACTCCTGCCACCTTACACTCCTCTCCAAGGATGGCAGTGTGTCTGGTACGTCAGGACACATGTCCACCCATCGCTCTGGACCTCTGCAGTACTTTGGATAAGTCCATGTGTACAAAGGAAGAGTGGCTTTGCTGATGGTGCATTTATGTGACTGGGGTGGGGGTTGCTCCTGCACGAACACCCACTGTTGTTTACGTTGTGTTGGCTGGCATCACCTGGTCATGGCTCATGGCAGCAGGTTCATGTCGGTGGAGTTAACTATGGGTTGACTGCACTGAGTGCAGCCAGTGGCCAGCCTGCTCTCCATCTGCTGCAATGTCCTCTGACTCATCAGCTTGAATCTGCATCCAGCAAGACTTAAAGCCCATCTTTAGCCACACTTCATAGCTCTGCAGATAGCTATATCACTAGGACATTGTCCAATACCAGGATACAAAGGGGGTAAATATAGGGAACTTTTTCAAAGGATTTTATTGCCTATTTAAGCCTGTATTTTTCTTAGATGTACTCTGTGTGAACAACAATTTCATACTTCTGGGACAAAATACACTAAGTCCTTCATATCTACAGACTCAATATACATCAATTTAACCAACCACAGATAGAAAATATTCAGGAAAATTCTTCTCATGTGCTAAACATTGTCATTAGTCCCTAAACAGTATAGCATTACTATTTATATAGCATTTATAGCATTGTAAGAGTTAATTAGTCCAGAGCTGTGTACAGTAGGGCAGACCCAGTTTCATAGAAAAGACTTGAGCAGTGTGCCTTATGTAACTGCAGTGTGTCCTGGAACCAGCCCCAGTGGGGTATCACAGAGTAAGCATGCCTTGCAATGTGTGGGATGCTCTGGTAGTATTAGGATGCTGTGACCCTCCCTGAGGAGGTGCTTTCTCTCCCTCCAACTGCTACAAGATCACAGCATCATTAGAATGGCATGATCTTACCTGTGGAAGTGCTCCCTCTCCCACTGCTCAGGAGCATGGGTTCAAGTGCTCACCTTGGAGTTGGCCTATGAGGCTTTGCTGTCATGCTGGGATGATTGTGGATGACCCCTAGAGCAAGGGCTTCCCTGTGACACAGTGATCCTTGGATCACTGTGACATATGCCTGTAAGAGACACTGTAGAGGAGGGAGGTTTTATTTTGACTCACTTGGAGAGGTTTCCATCCATTGTGTTTAACCTGTGAGAGGATAGACTCATTCATCATGGTGCTGAGGCATGGTGGAGAGAAGCTGTTCACCTCGTGGGGGCCAGGAACCAGGCTGGAGAGGCAGGGACAGGTTAGAGAGAAGGAATACCTTTGCAGGACACACTTCCATTGGCTGTTCGCCAGATTATTCTGCCTCCTCTTCACGAAGTCCCAATGACACCATCAGATCAATCCATTGATAGTCAGCACCCTCATTATCCAGTCATTTCCCTAAAAGTCCACCTGAGAACATGACTGCACTGGGAACTGAGCCTGCGACACACAGGCATCAGTGAGATGCACACCACAGCTGCCCTCAGACCCAAGTGCAAAAATACCCCCTACAATAAAGGGAAGCCGCCAGTATTTGAATGTAACTAAGGTGCTGGTCAAATGTCTTAGTAGGTAAAGGTACCTGCCACCAATGCTAATGATCTGAGATCAATCCCTGGAACCCATATGGTGGGAGGAGAGAACCAACCTCCACACTGCCCACTGTCCCCCACACACATGCACACACAAATCAATGCTACAACTACCCACATAGCTGTGTTTTCTTTCCCATGTGCTTAGTGCCAAACCCCACTTGGGATGAGCTAGTTTGTAGGGAGGCTGTCTCAAACTGAGCTCAGCCCACACCATCCCTGCAAAGCAAAGCTTTGCCAAGTTCTGCCTCTAAAGAACAATACATAGGGAAATTGTGTTAAAGCCCAAGTATCTCAGGTAGAATGTTTGGACGTTACTACAGCAGCTTTCTAAAAGACATTTGCCAGTAAGTATACTCCAACCCCAGCTTGAACAGGTCTTTATTCTAGAAGCTCATTAAATCTCTCATAATCAAATCCTGTGACAGCAGGCAGTCCACACAAACCTTCATAACTTCTGAGCCACCAGTCTCCTGAGAAATTACCTTAATCTAAAGTGAGAAAAGCAGTAACTTACCAAGCCTGAAAACCCCATTGTCGCAGTTCTTCTAGCAGTAGATGACACTCACCAAATTGTTGTAAGCATTGTGTTAATTAGAACCACCCCTAAAAGAAGGCACTATTGCCTCCATTCCACAGATTATGAAACCAGAGACATCAGATGGTTTGCAGGCCTTAGCTAGTATGTTTCAAACCGTGGAGGACTAACCTGGACGTAGTGTTCAAACCACTGTACAGTACAGCCATCAGTATAGCACTGTTGGTTACACTGCAGAAACTATGTGTGACCCATTTTCAAATAAATCACTGTGTAGCCACTAAACAGAGAGGTCTGTGGTAAGGGAAGGCTCACAATATGAAGGGTAGAAGGGGACAGACTTACCATTGCAAATTGTAAAAATGGGCACATTTGCATAGACTAAGAAAAAAAAAACCACACACACACAGAAGAGTAAAGTGTTTCTGTTGGGTGGACAAAACTCCACTCTCTTAGGGATCTGGAACCAGTGGTGATTTGGGAAAGGAGGTGAGAAAGAATTCCAGTTAAGAATGGAAAACCCAGGGCTGGCAAGATGGTTCAGCGGGTAGGAGCACTGACTGCTCTTCCAAAGGTCCTGAATTCAAATCCCAGCAACCACATGGTGGCTCACAACCATCTGTAATGAGATCTGCCGTCTTCTGGGGTATCTGAAGTCAGCTACAGTGTAAAGAAAAAAAAAAAGGAGTGGAAAACCCAATAGGAATGAGGCTGGTGCAAGTAAGTTGCCAGTACCACTTTCCTTACACTGTGTAAGAGACAAACGCAGGTGGGGCCATCAGATCCCTCTGCAGCAGCCCCGGGAAGAGCATCCAGAGGGAGATGCCACATCTGTGCCCCTTAGTTGGCTAGAAGCAGGACACAGCAGGAAGCAGTGTGCACAGGAGTGGTGGGCAGTCATGAATGGATGATCAGGATGAACGTTTTAGAAGCATAGCCCGGACAGTTCCTGGTGAATTCTTAGCTGAGATATATTTTTAACTTGTAATAATTACATTCTTTTACTTTTAAGAGGAAGTCATATTTATTACACTGATCATTAAAAAACACTTTATGTACGCATGGCTGGCTGTAAGAGTTTTATGTGGTCCCACATTCATAAGGAATGCGAAGAGTGCCCATCACATTTGAATAGCTTGCATTGGGTTTGTGATTCTTCCATAGTGTCCCATCTCACAAGCCAGTGGCTAAGGCCTTGAAATTGTTCTTAACTTTACAGGTCATTCTAGAAAAAGGGGGAAAGCCTACAAATGAATTCTGCTTTTTGCATATGGTTTTTTCCTGTATTCATTTGATGCCTTGGAACTGTAAGCACACAGAGGCTAGAAATATAGTTGCCAACTTTGGATCTGTTTGAGCGTGTACGTAGCTTGTACATATCCCATGTCTGTGACACATATGCGTAGTATGTTGTCTTCAGCAGCATGGTAAAGAAGCTCTGTGTGAAAATGCCTCTCCTTCTCCCTGTATTTCTCTCCAGATGTTCTGGTTAGGGTTATCATGATGTGACTCCATGACCAAAATCAGCTTGGGGAAGACAGGCTTGATTTCTTTTTACAACTCTTGGGTCACACTGTATCGCTGAGGGAAGTCAAGGCAGGAACTGCAGCAGAGGTCAGAAGGGTGCTGTTTACCTGCTTTGCTCCCTGTGGCTTGCTCAGCCTGCTTTCCAACACAGTCCAGGACAGCAGTCCCAGGGGTGGCACTGTCCCTCCTCTCCCATGAGCCGGCCCCTCCCCCACCAGTCATCAATCAAGAAAATACTCATTGGCTTGCCGTCAGGCCAGTCTGATGGAAGTTTTCTCAATTATATCCCCTCTTTAAGTGACTCCAGCTTGTCAAGTTGACAAACACCTAATAGTGAACACTAGACTCTTTCTCAGTGTTATCTGTAAAAGCTCCAGCAGCGTGTCTACACAGTTTGCCACATCATAAACTGCTCAAGTCGCTTCCTCATACCTCACCGCATTCAGCAGTACTTGAACAGCATAGCCAATGAGTTCCACGCAAGGAACATGGCCATTACACCTTTAGGTCAAGACAAATATTTTTAGAACCTGCTCCGTTCTCAGCCGTGTTCTCACAACAGCGTGGAGATGATCTAGTAACTTCCTTTCAATACAGATGATGACCGGGTTACACAGTGTCTTAGTGGTAGCCATCGTGTGGAGTCAGCTGCTCTTGGAATTCTGAGAGCACACAGGAGACCTGCATAGCTGCTGTAAAGGAGAGCAGTAGAATATTGGTGATCTATTCTAAAACCAGGAGTTTTCTGGGGGAAAAGTCCAGTCTCTCCCCCTCCCCTTCTGTCTGTCTGTCTTGTCTCTCCCTCTGTCTCCTGTCTGTCTCTCCCCCTCTCTCCCCCCCTCCCTCCTCTCTCTCTCTCTCTCTCTCTCTCTCTCTCTTTCTCTCTTTCTCTCTGCTTCACGATGTATAGGTTTAAAAAAATAATAAATTTTAAAAAGATTAAAGGCAGTTAATGCAGCTGAAATTAGATGGGGAAAGGTCCTACAGTAAAAATAGTTCCTGCAGCTGCTGAGAACTTCTGTTTCCCTCCCCACTAGGGTCAGCTCACTGTGTTAGGGCATTCTTTAAAGTAGCCATTATCAGAAAAGCTGACCGTGGTGGCGGAGTACACTGCTTTTCCAGACTAGGTTAAGAGGTTTACTAAGGGCAGTTTACATTTTGCAGTGTGATAGCTAAGGTCAGATACTGAATAACTAGAAAAGTGGGGGATTTAGAAGGAGTGGGCTCTCCAGCTGTTCCCGCTGTCCACATCTGAGCACTAAAGCTTGACAAATACCTCATTTAACATGCACTGGGGAAATGACCCCATGAGGGAAGGTAGCTAGGTGAGCACAGTGGCTGGCGAAGATGCCACTCTGCACCACAGCATTCACAGCAGGCACTGAGGAGTGCTGTTTAGTATGACTAGCACAGACCTTCACAGCCTGAGCTTTGGAAGCTGATAAACTACATGATGGGGATTGCAGAGAGGCATTATGGGTATAGCTACCCCTGTTCTCTCAGGAGGGAGTGCCAGCATCACACAGGCAGGCATGTGTAAAGAGCCTCTCACTCCAGCTCTGTCGAGACACTGGAAAAACCAATAGTCCCATTACCTTAGATGGCTCTCAAGAGGTGCCAGGAACTATGAGATCAGTGTCTATCTGGGCTTCTGCCTGGGGCCCTTAGCAGTATTCAAGATAACACTGGAGTCATCAGAATTTGGAAGGTGCGTGTTCCTGTTGGCTCCAATGCGTAAGAAAATAACTTTCCTAGGTTGAGTGATGAGAGACTGTGACCTGAGAAGTCACACAAGATGGCAGAGCTTACCCTTATTAAGGGTAAATTCAGCCTAAGAGTCCTTGCTTACTTGGTATGGTCAGTTGGTTCAGGGTAATTATTTATATATGTATATGTTTTGCTAAGGAAGAATGCATAAAAAACAATGTATCAGGGGCTAGATTGATGGCTCTGTCAATAAGCTTTTTGCTCCATGAACCTAAAGTCCTGAGTTTGTATTAGCACCCACACAGGAAGCAGGCCATGGGCAAGCATGTGTCTGTAGTTCCAACCGGTAGAGACGTGAAGATCGCTGGGGTTAAAAAAAGAAAAAAAAAAAAAAAAAGGTGGAGATTGATAGAGGGAGAAGATACCAAGCATCACCATGTAGGCTTGCATATACATGTGAACCACACACGCACAGAAACCACCAGAACTCTGCCATTACCCTTTTGCACACCGATGTGAAGATTACTTTTTATTCAAGGGCTATAGAGATGGCTCAGCAGTGAAGAGCACTCAGAGCTCTTACAGAGGACCTGAGTTCCCAGAACGCGTGTTGGCTGGCTCATAAGTACTTGTAACTCTAGCTCCAGGGCATCCAACACCTCTGGTCTCTACCCTCCATGAGTACATGGACTCATATGAACATATACATGCATATACTCAAACATAAAATCCAAAATCAAGAATTGTTATTCTAGAAAAATGAACATGTTAAAGATTGTCACATACTAATCCTGTAAAGTTCATCCAGCCACGCTTAGCTATTGCTCAGTATTTCTGGTGCTTCTGACATGTCATTGGTGCCTCGGTTTCTCCTTACTGAAAGGCAGTAGGCTGCCTGAAAGAGTCTGTGCTGTAGAATAAGCTGACATCACACAGGAACTCCTGACTCTTTAGCCTGGAACCCATGCTTTGGGCTTCCAGAGGCAAGCGAAGTAACTGCACTGTGGTGTGGTATAGAAGCACCAGAGAGGCTGATGAAGCGAGGCTGCCCATTCCATGACAGGCTTGCACACATGTAAACAAAATATAAAAACCTGGTCCACATCTTGTTTTCCCATCCGAAAAAAAAAAAAATCTAACTAAACTCATTTAAGGGGTTGCACAGTGCCAAGAGAACTGTTAGTTACAGTGAATTAAACACTTTGTCACCAAGAGCACCAGGAAATTCCCTAACTTTGTATGACTTGATTTTCCTAAGACAAGTGGGTGGTCTTGGTAGTAAACAAAAAGAGTTTGTAAGCACGGGTTCTTTCTTACTAGTGCCCCCCAAGTCAATGGAGTAATGTCAGGAAGGAATGCCAGCTCTTCCTGCATCTGTATTTCTTTTCAGTGGAGCATTTTTATTAAAGCACACATGTCCACACTGTCTGCTGCCCTATTGAGGAGTAAACAGGCTTTCCTAAGAGTGGGCATATCCTCATCCATACAGCACACAAGCCCTGGGGAAAACCTGACTTACGGACTGCTGCAGAGCCTGCTCCTGTGGACCTAGGACACAGTAGACGCTGAGTTAAGTAGACCGAAGAGAATTCTGAAAGAGGAAGAAATGTGCTAGGGTTTTTATTGCGTCCCATGGAATACACTGCAGTCTGGCTTTGCTGAAATGGCGAGCTTGCAACTGTCTGAAGGACATGCCGCGTCTAACGGCTTGCCGTTCTTCAGGAGTCTGCCTGAAGTGAACACTGCCGGTGTGCACACTGCTTTAGCTACGTACTGTTTGCTTTTAGAGAGGAAAAAACAATCTTAATGACAGGACAAACACTTGGGGAAAAGCCAGCTTCTCCCAGTCTGTTCGTTTCATGTTAAATGACGTATTTATAAACACGACATCACTCTCTGGACCCTCACCTCCACACCATACATTTGTTGTCACCTGGGATGTCTTTCTGACAGGGCAGAATGTAGATGAATAAATACTCATGGGAATCATGTGGTACCCAGGTAGGTTGGTCATCGAGCGCATGTTGAGGGTCTTACCACTTAGGTACTTAACCGGAGATGCATTTTAGAGTGAGTCCTGCCTAGTTGCCTTCTTTCTGTGGGAGAGTTTTATGCTGATAAAAGAAATGTGCCTTTCTGATAAGCCACATAAATCCAGAGATACTTTTGCTAAAGGTTCTGATAGCAGCATCTCCTCACTGGGAGCATGGACACAGCTCCAGCACCTCACCCTGAGAGATTATACAAAACTAAGTCTTTTATTATTATTATATAAATGAGTGGACAGAAGAGGGTATCAGATTTCATTATGGATGGTTGCAAGCCACCATGTGGTTGCTGGGATTTGAACTCACAACCTTCAGAAGAGCAGTGAGTGCTCTTACCCGCTGAGCCATCTCACCAGCCCCAAAACTAAGTCTTAAAACCTGGAACAGCACTGGACTAAGAACAGTGGACCTTGCCTGTCCCAGATGACCTCTTGATTTGTCCTTTGTCATCCACTGGGGCATTTTCTACCACCATGGCCCTTTCTAGTCATGGCCACAAGCTTACTCACATAGGGGCCTGGGAAGAGAGGTTTTAGAATTGGGGTTTAAGTACTCATTTTTTTATTGCCTAGAAAGGCGGGTGAGTTAAGGGAACATCAGATGTGGTCAGTCTGTCCTCTCAGAAGGGTGAGCCTTTTATCTGCAGCTTTTGCTTGGATGCCACACTCTCAGCTCTGGTTCCCTTCTGTCCCATGATGGTCCAGTTGTAGAGTTAAAAGGACCATCAGTGACTTTTACAGAGTTGTCCTGATCTTTTGCTCTATTGTGTCAGTATGTTTATCTCTTGTGATTATTGGAAAGGTAGAATTTCCCAAAAGGCATCACCTTGTTTTGATTGGACAAGTGGTATAGTTTAGTTACATAGGAGAATGCTGGTCTCAGTCCATCATCTCCACCATGCTCAGTTTGCATCAAATGGGATTCCTTATTCATGAAAGCCTGGGGTAGAAGACTTAGAATCAGAAGGTATTTTCATCAGACACTTAGCAAGTTCTTATTAACTCCTATACTATATCAGACCATTTTTCATTACTGTGTCAAAATACCTAAAGTGAAGTGGTTTTATAAACAAGAAGTTTATTTAGGCCATAATTCAGGAGGTTGAAGAGTCTCTGGTGTCAGCATCAGCTGAACTCTAGTGAAAACCATGTGGCATTAAGGAAAAAGGTACTTACAAGACAAAGCCATAAAGCTCTTCAGTGGCTTTGTCACTTTGGATAAAACTTAAGACCTCATGAAAGCCACTCTCAATGCTTCTGGGGGCATGGTCCCAGTGGCCTAAGGTCCTCCTGCCAAGCCTTGTCCTGTAACGTTGCCACACTGGGGACTAAACTTGAACCAGAGGAAGATGAACTATATCTACACCATAGCACATCCACTTAGACATGCCATACATCTGGAGCGTCCCAGGGACAGATGCAGAGTGCTAGACCCCAGGGTGGGATAGCAGCCCCTGTTGGGTTGGTTTTTGGCAGAGAAGTGGTAAGAGACACGATGGCTTGCACCCTGTCATTAGTGGCTGGGTAATAGTGATATAAAATAAGAGATGAATTAGGATAATGAGAGGCAAAGGAGAAAGGAGTAGATTTCCCACAAGTAATGTTTTTCTCTTCATGGTTATTTAACTTTGAAAGAGAACTTAAAAGGAATAATCATGGTTCTTCAGAAGACAAAGGACTGAGTGCGGGAGCCAGACAGGAAGGTGTGAGAGCCTCTGTTACATTAACTGGAAACACATAGAGAAACACACAACTTCCAGGAACGTGCTGGTGTGTCTGTCCCAGAAAGCCAAAGTGAAGGGGAAGCCGGGGGTGGCCCGTTGTGCTGCCTGCATCTCATTTCTCCCTTGAACATACATCTTTTTAATGAGTGTCCAGAGTGTTTTTGTATGTTCCTTTCTTAGGTATCTCTTTGGATTGTGGTTGAATGGATGGTGAAACAGCTAAATGGGAGGATCTGGGACATTGAAGTACCTTTAAACAAGTAGGGCGGGTATTTGTAACTTTAAATTTTTTCACCCATGCGTGTGTGTGTGTGTGTGTGTGTGTGTGTGTGTGTGTGTGTGTGTGTGCGCGCGCGCGCGCGCACACGCACGCGCTCACATGCATGTGTGAGCACAACATGTGCTCTAACACATGACCTAACAGGTCAGAAAAGGGCATTGGTTCCCCTGTAGCTGGGGTTACATACAGGTAAAGGTTTTAAGCCACCTGATGGGTACTGCTGGGGACAGACTCAGGTTTTCTACAAGAGCAGCAAGCAACCTTAACTACTGAGCTGTCTCTCCAGCCCCTGCTGCTTTCTTAAGTACAAATGAGACCCGCCTATATTCATCCATTGATATAACCAGCAAAAATAAATGCCTACAAGGTGGCCATACTGCAGGCACTGTAGACATGGAAGTAACAAAACAGACAGGATGAAAGATGGATAGTCACTACACTGGCAAACAGCTCTAAATAAAAGCATGGTGTGATTGGCATGATGTGGGCTGACTTCCCGCCAGGGGCAGAGCAATGCCCGGGAAGCCAGAGCAGTGTTCCAGCTTCCTTTGGGAGATTGTTTGCTGACTGCCCAGTAGTGGAACCGTAGGGTCCAGAGCTTGCTGTGGGGCCAGAGGGATTAGAGATGGCTTCCGTCCGGCTCTCCAGTTTAGAGACAATAACTAGTGCATCAGCCTGCACTGTTCTTCATCTCTAGATTCACAGGGCCAGAGATCATGCCTTAAAAGTGCTCCTTGTTGATGCTAACAGTGCTACTACCGAAAGAAACCCCATTACATATTATCAGGTGCACCTTCAACTGTGGGCTCACATTATCCTCCTCTGTGTTCACAGCTCCTACAGAACCTTTACTGTGCAAGTTTGCAGATGGAGGACAGAAGAAGAGACAGAACCCAAACAAGTACATCCCTAATGGGCGGCCATGGCCCAGAGAAGGAGAGGTGAGACTCTAAGGCCTTCCCTGAAACTTGAGTGTGTGTGTGGGGGGGGGGGGCGGGGGTGATCCTGAGCGCTCTCTTGGAAAGCCCTGACTCAAGGGCACCATAACTGGGCTGCCTCATTTCTGAACGAGCCTAAACTAAACCTTCCTGCAGGAGGTACTGGGTGCCCATTCCCCAGGAGGACAGGTAGACGACAGGAACCAGCTGCACTGTGCTTACTAAAAGGATGACTGGGAACGTGTTTTGAGCAAGGAGGGTTTCAGTTTTAGATATAGCTTTTTCAGTAGGTTCACATTAATAGTATTCAGGAATCTGTCCTTAATATTGAAATAAATAGTATATTTGTCATTGAGAATTTAGTTTTATATTTTGGGGTTTTTTTTTCTTACTAAAAAAATGTTATGCCATACTGATATATTCTGATCATGGTTTTCCTTCCTCTCTTCCACACATTGCTTTTTAAACAAATGGGCAAACAATCTTTTGAAGCTTTCTTTAAACAAACAAAAAAAAAAAACCTTCAATTTTTTAATCCAACATTGGGCTTCCTCTTCCTTGTATTTATTTCAATACATTTTTATGCTTAAAGGTATAATAAGGAACCCAGAATGTGTGGAGAAAATATCTTGAACATGTGCTGTCCAGTGTCAGCCACATGGGACCCTCTGAGCATGTGGTGTCTGGCTATTTCACCGGAGAGATTGCTTTCTGTTTAATTTTCCGTAGCTTCCAACAGTAATGGCTGCCGTGTGGGGAGCAGCACAGTGGAACTCTCACTTTTATCACCTGTGACTTTTACCATCTTACGCTCTGGGGAGTGTAGAAAATGCCTTTTCAGACATCTCCTTCCTAGATGGGTTCTCATGGTTCCTTCTGCTTCCTTCCATAAGGCTGGAATGACACTCACTTATGACCCGACTACAGCTGCTCTACACAACGGGTATGTGTTTAAGATAAATGCATCATGGCTTGAGGGCCAGTGAAAGGTGGAAGGTATCAGACATTGTTCCATGAATGATTCCATTGAAAGGATTACTTAATAAAGGCTTTTGTGTTTGTTCTAGATTTTATCCTTCACCATACAGTATTGCCACAAACCGAATGATCACCCAAACTTCTCTTACACCCTATATTGCATCTCCTGTATCTGCCTACCAGGTTTGTACCTCAGGACTCGTCAGCAGTGCACCATGCATCTCTGCTGCATTTTTTATGTGTCTTCAAATTCTGAACAGTTTTTAAATGACATCTAAGTCAAATTGGATGCAGCTTGGCTACCTAGTTTGGAATAAGCTGCCTTTTGCTTGGCATAAGCGATTTGCTTTTCCTCTTAGGAAAACATAAAGCCAGGGAAGTGGTTGGAATCATCACATGGTTCTAGGTTCGAGATAAACCCTTTCTCCATCATGTGTCCCAAGAAATGAAACTTTATGAGAGTCATAAAATGGAGAGTGAATGTAGGCTCCTGTCTTCGTTTCTTCAGTAGCAGGAAGAGATAAAAGGAACACAGTGATTGTCTCTATTAGGTGACATGAACTGATCCAATTGAGATTTGAGGTCCCGCCCTGACTAAGAAGCAAGAGGCCCTTAAGTCCTCTGCTGTTACTTTGTGAGGAGGCTTTCCCTTCAACCAGGAATGGAGCCTCCTTAAGCTTCTTGTCCGACACTGGTCTGATAGTATCACAGAGCTAGCCAGGCCGGCGTGCCTGTCTCTTCCTGTAGCAGAGTCTTTGGCACAAGTATGGATGGCCTGGGCCCACGTGGGAGCACTGTCACTGAGTTCAGTTATAGACCTGCAAGAGAGTTCTCTTCTGATGACTGCTGGGGTCTTGTGTGACTAAACTCTGGGGTATTCTTGTTTTTAAAACTCAGTTACATGTTGTAGTCCTGACGTCAGGGGTTAGGGGAACTACAGCATCTGACCTATGTTGTTTGATAACAACAAGCCTCAGTTTCCTCTTCTTTAAAATGGGGATAATAATGGCTTCTACTTTATAAACTAGAGAGAGTTCTGAGCACCTAACGAAAATAAAAAGAGCTCCGCCCAGTACTGACATATCACTAATAGTAAACATGTGCTAGCAGCAGCAGCATTTCATGTTAGTTATGCTTGTCCAATAAGGTAAGACAATGTCAAAGTTGGCTCTGTGTAAATTATCAAAGTAACATTGAAAAAGAGAAGGACTGTATACTGAAAGCAAAGTCTCACAGCATGGCCTCCACCTTCAGACTTCAGCTTCTCTCTCTCTCTCTCTCTCTCTCTCTCTCTCTCTCTCT